>CAODLS010709992.1:0-17362 GCA_948243855.1 Flueggea neowawraea
GTTGCTCTATGTAAGATGTACGTTGATCATACTGAGTTCCAGTTAACATATGTTGTGCATGTTTTGATGTACGTTGATCATGTTAGTTTCCCAGGTAACATACGTTACTATTTTCTCTATATATGTTGTTCACCTTTACTACGTGCTTTGTGAATGTATAACATACGTTGTTCTTGATATGGAGTGATCCAGTAGCCTCTGTTTTGTTTTTGTTCCATGTCTACGTGCTTTGTACATTTCTCTATGTTCTTTGCATATCCATAACGTACGTTGTAAACACATAACATATGTTATGGCACTTCCAATGGCTTGTTTCATAATTTTAAGCTTTCCAACGTGTTTCACTTCAAGTCAAACATTTTGTCCTTCATCAAAACACAATAAGAACTTAATTTTGATCACCCATGATCCAACAGTTCCTGCTTTAAGATCCTTAAAGGGAAGATAATGCTCAATTATCTCACAATGTCAATTAATAAGAATGTTTATGGCACAAGAAGCACCAAGAGTGTATATGTCTCAAGATGATTCCTGGATGCCCTTTGATCCCTCTTTTTACATGACTACCATTGATCAAATATTTAAAGATTGGGAGAAAAGGTTTGGTTCCCACCATGCAACTTATGAAAATCTCAATGCAAACTACATAGCCTTGAATACAAACATGGAGAATTAGTAAAATTCTTACTCTCAGTATGTTCATCAACTAAACTTAAGAATGGGCAATGTGCAAGATCAATTGCACGCTATGAGAGGCCAAATGGCATCTTTGGGAACCGCTATGCGATAGTTGATAGCTATGTTTAAGAAATGAGATCTATAACCTTCAAATCCTAAAGATCCCTCCTCCATTTTTTGGAAAATGATGAAGCATGAAATCTATTCCTAGCTTGATGGCGAAACATCTAACTTCATGCATATGTTATCTATTTTACATCTGTAAGACATTATGGTTTTCTATTGACTTATGGTTCATTTTTAAGAACTTATTGTTAACTTGATTATGCATGGTTTTTTTTAAAACATGTTTATGACTTATCTTGTTATTTGACATTTTGTTTTGACTTAGTACTTATGTTGATTATAATGATGTTAGTTGTATTTACTCTTAAAATTACTTGGTTATCTCTATTATTGTCCTTTTAGATTGATATCAAAAAGGGGAAGAGTAAGAATGAATTTTATTTGCATCATGATAGGGGGAAGATGTCAAGTTTTTAGCCATGGCTTACATTATTTTTAAGCGAAGAGTTGGGTTGACATTTTTTGTTTAGAAATTTCAAATGATGTTTTCAAAATGAGTTAGCACTCCAAATGTGATTCTAATGCAAAATTTTGATAAAAACATGAAGTTGAAAATCTTGAACTATATTGCAATTATTTTGGCCTAACAATTCTTACTCAAGACAAAGATTCATGCCTTGATCAATTTTTTGTCAAAACATGATAGGTACAAACTTGAAAAAATTCACATCTTCCTAGCTTTTATCATTAATCAAAAAGGGTGAGATTGTTGAAACAATGGAGGTTTATAATTGATTCCCTATATGTTTTGAATGATGTACAAAACTTAGTAAGATTGTCATGATGAAAGAATGCAAATTCAATAACAAATTAGACAAGAAAAAGATGAGAAAAATTATGTTCATGGGTCTATGAGTCGACCCATAGACTTTGGTAGTCAATCGATAAATGCAACATTTGAAACTCAAAGTGATCCAAGACACACTCTGATGTTGGTAGTCAACCGATGCCTTTGTTAGTTAAGTAATAGTTGGAAGATTCAACAAACTCAGATGATAGTTGACCAGTTGATTTTGATTGTCGACTAGTGGAACCATGATTAGCCTAAAATTGACTTAGCAACCTATTTTCATCAGCAAAAAGTTAGATTTTTGAATAAAATGGTCTTTTAATCAATATTGAAAGAGAAAAATCCATACAAGAAGGAGGGGGTTGAATAGTATGGTGTTCGAGACTTTGAAATCTTTTTGATGTAGTACACATAAGTAATGTAAAAACAGTAGAGAACACAAGAATTTTAGAGTGGTTCGACCTAACTCTTACCTACTTCCACTACCTAAGTCTCACAACTTAGGATTTCCACTATCTGTTAGATCATGGGTGATCAACATTAAGTTTCTTTTTTGTTTTGATGATGGGGAAAAGTTTGACTTGAAGTGAAACACGTTGGAAAGCTCAGAATTACGAAACAAGACACTATAAGTGTCACAACGTATGTTATGTGTTTAAAACATACGTCATGAAGCTGCAACGTACGTCATAGATAGACAATGTATAGAGATGAGGTGTTGAATGCAAACAGAAGCTACTAGAATGCTAAAGAGCCAGAACAACAAACATTAGGGAATTACAACGTACGTCACCTAGAGATATCGCTATAATCAACGTACGTTAAGTAAAAACAATGTACGTAGACCTGGAAAATTTGCAGATAACATACGCCTTGTTGGTGTAACGTACGTTACAATCGTTCCAGAAAGCTGCAACAGTTATAAATGAATTTCAACGGCTAGTTTCTTCAAGGCAATGGTCATATGGCTTGGAAAAGCTATAAAAACATCAAGAAAAGGTAGAAAAACATGGATGATTGTATACTTTCAAGTCCTAAACATTTTCATCATTCTATCACCCCAAAACACCAAAATCAAGCTATAGAAAAGATCAAGAGCATTATGTCTACACAATCAACTCTAGCATAGAGCTTTCATTTTTTGTAAACACTTTGAGAGTGGGGAAATATTTGTTGTGAACCTAAAGAAATCAACACTGTAATGGCTTTAGAGGTTTGAGTCGAAATCAACCTTGGGTAGGCTTTAAAGGGGTGAGCCGTAATCCACCTTGTTGGCTTTGGAGGGGTGAGTCGTAATCAACCTTGTTGGCTTTAGAGGTGTGAGCTGCAATCAACCTTAGTGTAAGGCTTTGTTGGATAGAGCCAGAATCAATAATCATTATAGTGGAAAGCCTAAGTGGAGAGACTTAGGTAGTAGACGTAGGCATGGTTGGCTGAACCATTATAAATTTCAGTGATGTTTTCTCTCCTCACTTCAACTCACTTCTGATCTTCAAACTCAACCAAGGCATCCCCTGGAAAATTGTCCAACAAGTGGTATCAGAGAGGTCTCCGTTTTAGAAGGCTTAACAACCTTTGAGCAAGGATCTTACATAATTAGAGATGCCAACTTTGGTACTATCTTTTCAAATTTCTCAACTCCTCTCATTATTTTTTATTGATACTTTTTTTATTTTAATAGGGGGAGAAATGATGCTTTCAAGTTATTTTAAACGATGGACAAATTATTTTAAAAAGGGGGAGTTAAAACCAAAAGAATTTTTTTAAAACTTTTCATAAATTGTTTTTGATAGGGGGATTGAAAATTTTAAAATTTTTGATATGATCACACATTTTTAATGTGATCCTAACCTTTTGACAAGGATGAAAACCTTGATCAAATTCATTGCCTTTGATGTGGTGCTTAAATTCATCAAAGTTTTGTCATCATAAAAAAGGGGGAGATTTTTGGATCATGGGTGATCAAAATTAAGTTTCTTTTGTGTTTTGATGATGGGTAAAATGTTTGAATTAAAGTGAAACACGTTGGAAAGCTCATAATTACAAAACAAGCAACTGGAAGTGTCACAACGTACGTTTTGTGTTTAAAACGTACGTACATCATAGACAAACAACGTACGTAGATGAGGTGTTGAATGCAAACAGAAGCTATTGGAATGCTAAAGTGCCAACACAATGTACGTTAGAGAATTACAACGTACATCATCTGGAGATATTGTTATAATCAACATACGTTAAGTAAAACAATGTATGTAAACCTAGAAAATTTGCAGATAAGGTACATCTTATTGGTGTAACATATGTTAAAACGGTTCCAGAAAGCTACAACTGTTATAAATGAACTCCAACGGATAATTTCTTCAAGGCAATGGTCATATGGCTTGGAAAAGCTATAAATACATCAAGAAAGGGCAAAAAACATGGATGATGATATGCTTTCAAGTCCCATACATTTTCATCATTCAATCACCCCCAAAACACCAAAATCAAGCTAGTGAAAAGATCAAGAGCATTATGTCTACACAATCAACTGTAGCATAGAGCTTTCATTTTTTGTCAACACTTTGAGAGTGGGGAAAGGTTTATTGTGAACCTAAAGAAAAAAAAAACATTGTAATGGCTTTAAAGGTTTGAGCTAAAATCAACCTTGGGTAGGCTTTAAAAGGGTGAGCAGTAATCAACCTTGTTGGCTTTGGAGGTGTGAGCCACAATCAACCTTGGTGTAATGCTTTGTTGGATTGAGCCGAAATCAATCATCGTTATAGTGGAAAGCCTAAGTGGTGACACTTAGGTAGTAGACGTAGGCATCGTTGGCCGAACAACTATAAATTTTGGTTTTGTTTTCTCTGCTCACATCAAATCGCTTCCGCTCTCTAAACTCAACCAATGCATCCCCAAAAAAATTCTCCAACACTATCACCAATAACTTTTTCAATTTTCACTTTCAAGCTAAGTTAGAACTCTTACAATTCTTTATTTCGTTCAAGAATAAACCAACCTAGGATCTACCCTTTATCCCAGCCTCTCAAACTCTCTATTTGTAAATAAATGATCACTTACCGACAGAATTGAAGCAAGGATACAAGCAATGAAATATGAACTAAGCTCAAAAAACACTTGTATCACCAAGAACAATGAACGAGGCTAAGATTCGATTTGGAATGAATATTAGGTGTGTTGTTGTATCTTTTTCTTCAGTTCTAGAATTGTATTTAGATCTTCTAGAATTTTTCTAGCTGATGTGACTTGATTCTTGCATGTTGGAGTGTGAAACCAATATGATTTTCTTTCCTTTTCGGTACTTACTTGAGTCACAAATGGATCCACTCGAGTAACTCCAACGCTATCCTTCAGTGTTGTTTTTCAACCTTGACTTCCTCGAGTAAGCATAATCTCTACTCAAGTAATCGCAGATTTCTGATCATTGTGCATTGATTTCTTTCCATATTTGACTTGATTGTCTCAGACCTAGATGTAAGCAAAACCGTCCACTCGAGCAAGACCTAGATGTAACTTTTCTCTCAGATGACTTGATCAAACTTCAAAGCAATGTCTTATGTGCTTAGATTGCCTCTAAAGGAAAGTCCTACATTCTTAGATTGTCTCTGAAGAAAATTCCAACGCTCTTAGATTGTCTCTGAAGTGAAGTCTTCCATGCTTAGATTGCCTCTGAATCGAAGTCTTACATGCTTATATTGTCTCTGAACCTTTTTCTCCACAATATGTTGCATGCTTACTCGAGTAATACAAGTCACTACTCGAGTAATTTTTTCTTGAATATTTCAGTGACTTCTAGGTTGTCCACTTAATCGAGTTACTCAATTACTTACTCGAGTAACTTTTATATCTGGGCACTTTAGTGTTTTTTAAAAGCCGCTTACTTGAGTAACTTCGGAGTGTACTCGAGTAAGTTGATTATTGAGTGGCATGAATTTTAGACACTCTGTTTGGTCAAGTAAATTCAATCCTTGGTTGAGTAAATTTAGACTTACTCGAGTAATATTCCAATATACTCGAGCAAGAACTGGAAACCATTTTCATCTGAGGAGTAGACTTGAGTAACTTTAAAGCTTACTTGAGTAACTTCAGTATTCTTCCAATTAAATCATGCTTCAACCATTTTGCCAACGTATTTTCCAACTATTGTTTATCATCAAAACATAGGTGGAATCCAAATGTGAACATCCCTTGGTTCAACAATCTTTCCCTTTTTGATGATGACAAAACATTGGGAAATTTATTAATCTCCCCTAAGAATGTGCGTATCATAAAAGGAAATTGATCAAGGCATAAAAACCTTGTCATAAGGGTTAGTCCATTCATTAACATTTGAAACACAGGGTTATCTCCCCCTTTTTTGTCATAATAAAAAACATGATCACAAAATAGAAAAGACAATTCAACAAAGAAACAGGGAACATAGCCATAACATATAATCATTCAAGTGCAAACCCAAATGTGCAAAGAAAAAACTAATAAGAGGTAACACATAGAGTACCAAATATAACATATAAGTCATATAAGAAAGTACACAATGAAAACAGAAAAATGAAAGTGACAATGTCAATCCATAAGTGGTGAGCCATCAAAGCATGAGAATAATGTCACATGACCGGAAGGGGCAAAAGGTGTAGAACAACTAATCTTGTCCCAAATATTGTGAACTAAATCAGAAATAGTTCCTAACATCTTCTCTATTGTGCCAACCTTGGAACCCAAAAAAGAGACTTGGTCCTTGAGTTCTTGAAACTCTCTCGCACTAACCATGACTTGATCCAATTCTTAAGAAGTATAAGCTCGAGATTTCCTACCACTCATTGAGCTAGGAATGATCCTATCAATAGGTGGAGGAATTCAAACATTTGGATTCACAAACTGATCAATATCCCTCTGAACATGTGGCCCATAAATCTAATCACGATTAATGGTATTGATCATCCTCATATTGGCAAAATTGACATTGGTGAATTTCCAATTGTAAGGAATTTGAATATAGTCATAACCTGAAAGAGGAATATTGTTCATCCTAAGAATTTTAGTGATCAAAACTCCATAGGGAAAACCTTCTTTCTTTTGTTGGGAAGCATATCCCGTCTTGTGAAGGAGTTTCCCTTTGTGTTTCATCCACTTCATAATCAAGAAAGCAAAATTGATTTGCATTTCTTTTACCAACTACCACAAGATCTCAACATCGGTCTTGCTAATGTAGTTTAGGGTATCTTTTTTTGGAAAAATACCCCGATTGATAGTATAGTGCCTCATTCTCAAATCCCTCGTCAAATCAGTAGCTTCCACCCTCACATATTCACCCATTTTAATACTGCAATTTCTTTAAGTAAAGTCTTCCCTTTAGCTAAAGTATACTTCTCTTATGGTTCAATTTCATCTTCGGTGGATATGAACACATATTTATACGTATTTATGTGCATTAATTTATATTGTTTTGAATACGAATTGAGTGTTTGTCATTAGTTTTAGTACTTCTATGCTTTATATTGTGTTTTTCAGGTTAATTGATGATGTCTTAATGAAACGAATGAAAGCAAGTTGAAATTGGGCTTGAACGATGACATTTGAGGCATTTGGAGTGAGACACAGCCTTGGAATGACAAGACACGTTCGTGGGAGACTTGAGGAAGCAAATCCATGAACAACTGGACACACACATATAGGAATTTGCAGTCAACGACTGTGGGAGAGGCCATGTAACCTATTGGAACTTGACAACTTAGGGACACAAACAGCTTTTGTTGCACATGGTTATAGGTACTTTGGACACAGACACGAAGTTGTGTCCATGTAGTTACTAATCCATTGAGCAGTCAAGATACGTACAACAATGCATTACACGGACATATAGGCCTTCGACATGGACAGAAACAGTGTCTGTGTCTTATGGCAAGCCGTGGATTTTGGTATTTTTTTACGCACACAGACAGGAGCTACTTGGGCACGGTCGTGCCCGTGCTCGTGTCTTACTCCAGTTGCCCTAAATCACCTATTTAAGTGGGTTTCAACATTCATTCAAGGGGAGTTGACTTGGAGACAGAAATGCACATCTTTAAAGGCCAGAGAACGTGGGAATGAAGGAGAACATCATTGGGCATTGGGAATGAAGGGATTTCGTGAAGAATTGGAGGATTCAATCATGTGTTTTCCTTCTCTCTCTAGATTTCTCTTTGTTTTCGTTGTATATCTCTCTATTGTTATGAACTAATTTTATTGTGTATCTAGATGTGATGAACCCTAGCCAGATTAAGTGATGCTGGATTATGTTATTCATTCAATTGGTTTATGGATTGCGACTCAATTATGATTTATATTGCGTATTGTTGAATTGATTGTTGCTAGCCTTTCGATTCCAATAGTGTTTCGTGCATGTGCAATCAAGAGATTCTGTGTATGATAAAGCGTTCATAATTGAGAGGAGTTGCATGCAAACCTAGAGATAGGTCGACATAAATCCCCCGGATTAGGGGGAAACCTAATAGTGAAATTCATAGAGCAGCGTGTTAAAGCAACGTTAGGGGTTTTAATTAGGAAGAGATTCCGGTTAATCAACCTAGTCATTAGGTATTAGCTAACTCGAGAGAGAGGTTAATATACCTTAGGAATTTCCACGGTCCAATTGCCTGAATGATTGTTTAAATAACGAGTCCTTATCACTTAATTCGGTGTAGGGGGATTTAGCATCTAGGTAGCATCTTCCCATGATTTATTATATCTTTAATTTGCATTTGTTTAGTTTATTTGTTTCATAGATTTGAAATCATTTAATTTATTGGCTAGATAATAGAGGAAGAGTGAGTAGCTAATAATCGTAGTCTTTGTGGGATACGACACTCGGTACTCAAGGGTCCACTTGCTATAGACGATATGTACACTTGCCTTAGTCTTTAGGGTTAAGCCCAGAGAACACCAGGCTCACTGCCAACATTGAATGAACCTACAGGATCGCACACAATAAATATTTGGATTGGTTGCAAAGGTTCTCTCTTTGTAGTAATTGAATTATTAAGATGACTAATTTGGTTAATCAATAATGATTCAGGGTTTTATAATTTATGTGTTAAACAAGATTTAATACATAGTCCATTAATGTAATGGGCCTTTAATATGAATCACCAATTATCATGGTTATAATTATTTAATTATGTGTGACATAATTCGCCCATGCGAGTGATTTATTTTATGATAATGTATCATATAATTAAAAGCCTAATAATATTTATAAAACCCATGTGATTTTTGGCCTTTCCTATCCTAAATTCGGGGGAGAAAGTTCGGCATACAAACATAACTACGATGAATTTGGCACAAGCAATTACTAATTAGGAGTCCATGACTAACTACGAGTTTTATTCTTGTTTAACAAGGAAAATAAAAACCCTAATTTGTATGTGAAAAAATTAATTGTGAAGTGTTTATTATTGTAGGACAAGGAAAGCAAATCCTAGTGTGACTAGGATAAGAATTCAGCACACATCTTCTAAAATAGGAAGATGTCGAATTCTTGGAGGGCAAGGAAGAGCAATTTCGGCTCCTTAGTGCCACCTATTTAGGTCTTCTTATATGCCTATAAAGATGTGCACACCTTGCCATTCAATTCATTCTAAGGCAAAGCCAAATTAGTGAGTGTCACTTTCACAGTGAAAATTACTTTGTGAGTTTTAGAATGGAGATTCTAAAAGAAGTGCTAGCACACATTATCCTAATCAATAATCTTGTGTGTGTGTGAGAGAGATAGTAGAGGGGAGTCATCTTTTGGTAGTCACTATTGTCAATTGCATTCAGCCCAAAACAAACAAAGGGGGAGGAGAAACCAATTTGGCAATACCTTGCTTATGGAGAAAAGCAATTTGGAAAAGATTTTAAGGTACATATATTCGGCCACTTCAATTAATTATGACTGCATACAATGTTCCTGGATATTTCTTGTGTGATAATTATTGGTTGTTCCGCTGCGTTTGATATTGTTTATTCGCATAAGAAACCCAACAGTGGTATCAGAGTGGTCTGTATGTTTAATCTAGTTGATTAATATGTTCGATTTTCTTATAATGTGATTATATGTTTCAGCTTTGCTAAATCTAGTTTTGTATGTTTTAAATTGGTTTAAAACAAATCTGAATTGTTTAGGTTTAGAACCAAATATCATGTTATGGTTTAGGTCATGGCTAAATTGAAATTGCTTAATGAAACTCATAACTTGTTTAGGGTTTTAGATCAAGACCGAATGTGATTTGGTGTTATACATAAATGGTTAGTTTTGAACAATTGCCGAATGTGTTTTGCTTGCTTATAATCAATGCCGAATTTGTTTGGATTGTTTATAATGCATGCCAAATATGATTTGGTTGTATATTTTGTATGGTTATGTTGTAATCGGTTAAATCAAGACATGTAATTTGATTAAGAGAAATTGACTAGAAAAATTGATGACACACGTTGATCTAGTAGTGTATTTAGGGTTTTCAAAGAACGATTCATTCGATGAGTTGGTCAAAGAGTTTGACCTGATGAGGTAACACCCAAACCCTTCATAAGGTTAGTTCTTGAAATCCAAATACACGATTTCTCTTAATAGCTATGGACATAATTAAAATTGGAGTTGCCATGTGTTATTGCTTGCATATTGAGATTGGATCTTGTTTTGGTGCTTGATTTTTTTGTGAATGGTTATGCATGGTGCATGTCATGGGCCTAGTTTTTATTATTGGGTTGTAAATTAAATATGACCTGTGCGTCGTTTATTTTATGTAAAATTTATTTTTCGTAGAATAGATTTAATTTCCTAAGTAATGAAGACCTTGTAATCAAGGCAAGAGACGATGCCCAAGAGGAGGAGAGATGGCCCAACTCGAAGGAAGACATTAGATGTAGCTTGTTAGAGTTAGGTTTTTCAACCATGATATGTCACATTTAAATTTATGCAATTTACTTATCTGGTTTGTAAGATTGAATGTATGGTAATCCGTTTATGTCATTATAGCCGTAATAAATTGAATCCCTACAATAGTAAGTCATAAAGTGCCTTCCTAATTCGAAACATTGTGAAGGCATCGATCGTCGAAGCGTTGGCTATGCCAAAGCTAGGCACCTTAGATTATTTTTATGAGGCAAGGGTTAGGACAATTGTTATGCCTAACACTCAAATGTAGGTTTGACTTCACGTGGGTAGTGGGATTGTCCCGATCCTAGGCATTAAAATGGGATAGTGCCTAACATAAAATGTTAATCCCATTCGACCCAATAATTATGTGAGATATAATTGGAAAGAGTTCCTACCTAAATAAATGAGTCATAGGTGTACAGGCTTAGCTTGACTAAGACGAAGTGAAATATGGATCTTGGCCCACAATCACTAACACAAATGATTTAAAGGGATATTAATTTGAATAGTGGGATTATAAACATAAGACCTCATATCTAATCTTGCATACATATTTTGTAGGTTGAATGACATCAACCAATTCACAAACTTTATCATTGCGATCCATCCTTGAGAAGGACGAGCTCAATGGGACTAACTTCATTGATTGGTCTCGAAACTTGAGAATTGTTCTCAAGCAAGAGAAGAAGCGTGAAGTCCTAGAGCAAGCTTTGCCAAACGAACCAGCTAGGAATGCTGCTAATGCTCAAAAGTAGGCATTCAAAAAGAAAAATAATGACTCCAATGATGTGACTTGCCCCATATTAGAGACCATGAGTCCAGAATTACACAAGCAATTCGTGGATATGGAAGCTTTCGAGATCATGACCTCATTTCGGGGTCACTACCTGAAAGTTATGACTAGTTTGGCATGAATTTTAACATACATGGATGGATAAGTCTCTTGCTGAGCTGTGTGAGATGCTTAAAAATGCTGAACAAAATATCAAGTAAACCAATCATGTGCTGCTGGTTCAAAAGGGTAAAGGTAAGGGAGGAATGGGGAAAGGCAAGCTAAGGCCAAGACCAAAGGCAAGTTTGGACCTAAGTCTAAAGGAAAGGAGCCCAAGGGACCTAAGCCCAAGACACAAAAGGAGGGCATGTGTTTCCATTGCTACAAACCCGGTCATTGGAAAAGGAATTGACAGCTTTACTTTGAAGAACTGAATAAGAAGAATAGAGGTGGGGCTTCCACTTTAGGTATCTTTGTTATATAAGTCAATCTATATATTTCTATATCATGGGTATTGGATACCATATATGGTTCTGACATTTGTTCAAATTTGCAGGGACTCAGAAATAGGAGGATCTTGACGAAAGGTGAAGTCGACCTAATAGCTGGGAATGGAGAAAGGGTTGCTGCCCGAAAGATAGGGGATTTTCATTTGACTTTATCTAGTGGACTTGTAATTCTTTTGAATAATTGTTATTATGTCCCTAATATGAGTAGGAATATTATTTTGGTTTCATGTTTAGATTTAGATGGATTTACTTACATTATTAAAAATAATGTTATTTCAATTCATTGTGATGACATTTTCTATGGTAATGCGTTGCTTAGTAATGAACTTTATATTCTAGACTTGGATGACCACAAGCCCATTTATAACATTGATAACAAATGGATAAAATCGAGCAAATTAAACCCAACATACTTTTGGCATTGTCGTTTGGGACATGTAAACGACAAATGCATCTCAAGACTCCATAAAGATGGAATTCTTGGCTCAATCAATTTCGAATCTTATGAGACATGTGAATCTTGTTTACGTGGCAAGATGATTAAAAGTCCCTTTAGCAAACAAAGTGAAAGGGCAAGTGACTTATTGGGTCTGATACATAGCGATGTATATGGACCATTAAGCACATCAACTAGAGGTGGTTGTAGCAACTTTATTACATTCACAGATGATTTCAGTAGATATGACTATGTCTATCATATGAAACATAAATTTGAGACCTTTGAAAGGTTCAAGGAGTTTAAGAATGAAGCACAAAACCAACTTAACAAAAGTATAAAAGCCATTCGATCAGATCATGGTGGCAAATATCTAAGTCAAGAGTTTGACCAACATCTAAATTAGTGTGGAATAGTTTCACAACTAACTCCTTCAGGAACACCTCGATGGAATGATGTGTTCGAAAGGAGAAATTAGGCTGTATTAGACATGGGTCGATCTGTGATGAGTCAAACTGATCTTCTAATTTCCTTATGGGGTTACGCCATTGAAAGTGATGAATTTCTGCTGAACAGAACTCCAACTAAAGCACTTGGGAAGACACCATATGAGATATGGACTGGGAAGAAGCCCAATATGTGTTTTCTAAGGATTTGGGGTTGTAAGTCCCATGTTAAGAGATTATCATCGGATAAGCTAGCACCCAAGATCGATAAATGCTTGTTTGTGGGATATATTAAAGAGACTAAATGATATGACTTTTACAACCCAAGTGAGAAAAACATTTTTATTGCTCGAAAAACTGTTTTCCTTGAAAAAGAGTTTATTTTTCAAGAAAAACAGTGGGAGTAAATTACAAATTTAAGAAATTCAAGAACGACAAACTCATAAAAAGGATTGTATGGAAATGGATTCACAAAAATTTGTGGAACCCAAACCCATTACACAAGGCCTAGGAAGGTCCGATAGAATTTGTCACGAGCATGGGAGATATGAATTTCTCATAACTGACGATCAAAGCATAATACTAGTGGATCAAGACAATCCCACTACCTACCGAGAGGCGATTGAAAGTCCTAATTCAGACAAATGGCTTAGAGCCATGGAATTTGAAATATAATCAATGTATGATAACCAAGTATGGACTTTACCTAAAGATCCTAAGACCATTGACTGCAAATGGATTTGCAAAAAAAAAGGCCGATAGTACCTTCAAAGGTAGACTAGTGGTTAAAGGTTTCGACCAAACTCATGGTATTGATTATATTGAAACATTTTCACCAGTAGTCATGCTCAAATCCATTAGGATTCTACTTGTTGTAGCCATATATTATGACTATGAAATATGTCAAGATGGCTTTCCTTAACGAAAATCTCCTCGAGGATGTTTACATGAAACAACCCGATGACTTTGTCGATCCTAAGAATCCTAATAAGGTTTGCCAGCTTGAAAGATCCATTTATGGGTTGAAGCAAGCATCCTAAAGTAGGAATATTCGCTTTAATCAGACAGTCAAAGACTTTGGTTTTCGCAAGAACGAAGATGAGCCTTGCGTATACAAGAAGAATAGTGGGAGCATTGCAGTGTTTCAGATTTTATATGTTGACGACATCCTACTCATAGGAAATGACATCCCAACATTGTTAAATGTGAAGCAATGGTTAGGGAGGTGTTTCTCTATGAAAGACTTAGGTGAAGCCGAAACTATACTGATATAAGGATCTATATAGATAGATCACAACGGTTATTGGGACTAATTCAAGAGAAGTACATACATAAAGTACTGAAACAGTTTAGTATAGTTGACTCTAAGAAAGGTTATACACATTTATCACAAGGAGTTGTTGTGAGTAAGAAGGATGGTCCTTCTACAAGGGAATAAAGGGAATACATGAGTAAAGTTCCATATGATTTAACTATAGGATCTATCATGTATGTAATGTTGTGTACTAGGATGGATGTCACATAAGCACTAAGCATGACAAGCAGGTTCCAATAGGATCCAGGTGAAAAACACTGGACTACTGTTAAAGGGATCCTTAAGTACTTATGAAGGACTAAAGGATTCTTCTTAGTGTACGACGGAGAGGAAGAGCTCATTGTAAATAGTTACACTGATGCTGCTTTCCAAACTGATGATGACTCAAAATCACAATCTGGTTATGTGTTTTGTCTGAATGGAGGTGTTGTAAAATGGAAGAGCTCTAAGTAAGACATCATCGTTGATTCTACTACAGAGTCTGAGTATATTGCAACTTCAGAAGCTACAAAGGAGGCTGTTTGGATTAGGGAGTTCATTATTGGATTAGGAATTGTCCCAAGCATCCTAGATCCAATTTAACTCCATTTTGGTAACAACGAGGCCATCACATAGGCTAAGGAGCCTCGATCACACCAGAAATCCGAACATATACTCAGGAAGAGTGAGTAGATCCACTAACCAAGTAGTTATCTAGGCTAATGCATGAAGGTCATGTTAGATACTTTAGTCTTAAGATTATGCCTGATTGGGACTAGTGCTAGTGGGAGATTGTTAGTGTAAGCCTTAGACCCAAATACATTGTATCTAGATTATATTTTATATATAAATATTATGAGGTATTGTTTTATCTCATTATTATTCCTGTGCATGTTTAATTTGATAAAACATCCATGAATAATGATTTTCCTTAAGCTATCAAATATGTGATTCGGATAGTACGACCTTGAAGCATAAGAGAATACTATTCTAAATGTTCCTAGTCAATTATTGTCATGGGAGTGACAATAAACCAAGACTAGTATGTACTTTGTGAGATGATAATGTTTTATTGGTCATAGGATATGAGATATGAATTACAGAACATAAGAACATGTTAGAGAATAGTGTATTAGATCAATCAGCTTATGAGAATACTACATAGTTGAAAGGTCATAAGTATTTCCCATACAATGCTTCTACTAGAATCCCTCGACCTGAAATCACTAAGGATTCTTGGGTGATTTCTCGTATACTTTGACATATGTCTAACGTTATTTGTAATGAGTAACAATTATGGCTATGATTGGGTATGCCATAAGTCATGCTAAGGAACATGAGTGAAGTGAAGGGATTGCCACTCTAAAAAAGAGAGAAGATATCACCGGCCACTTCACTAATGAAACTGAGTAGTGTGTGGCCAAATCCAAACAAAGGGATAAGTGTTATCATTTATTTGACTTAGTCAGGATCACTTATAGATCAAGGAAATGTTTTAGCATAAATAAGGGTGAGTCATTCCATGCGTTATGCTAATTTTGATATCGAGAGGCAAAGGGTTGTATAAGGTTGTAATTAGGTTATGTTGATCCGTAATTGGCATTCATTTCAATTTGGGTAATGATTTTGTCTTCCTAGAGACCAATTATGATTTATGAGTTTTAAATTAATTTTAGACTCATTGCCAACATTGAATGAACCTACATGATCGCACACAATAAAAATCTGGATTGGTTACAAAGATTCTCTCTTTGTTGTAATTGAATTATTAAGATGATTAATTTGATTAATCAATAATGATTTAGGTTTTTATAATTTATGTGTTAAATAAGATTTAATACGTAGTCTATTAATGTAATGGGTTTTTAATATGAATCACCAATTATCATGGTTATAATTATTTAATTATGTGTGACATAATTCTACGCATATGAGTGATTTATTTTATGATAATATATCATATAATTAAAAGCCCTATAATATTAATAAAACTCATGTGATTTTTGGCCTTTCCTAACCTAAATTCAAGGGAGAAAACTAGCCGTACAAACCTAAAATGGGAGGGAAAAATTCGGCTCCTCTTTCCTATTTTGTAGGAATCATTTTGCTTGTGTGTCAAGGATGAATTTGGCACAAGCAATTACTAATTAGGAGTCCATGAATAATTAGGAGTTTTATTCTTATTTGACAAGGAATATAAAAAACCTAATTTGTATGTGACAAAATTAATTAGGAAGTGTTTATTCTTGTGGGACAAGGAAAGCAAATCCTAGTGTGATCAGGAAAAGAATTCGGCACACATCTTCTAAAATAGGAAGAGGCCGAATTCTTGGAGGGCAAGGAAGAGCAATTTCGGCTCCTTAGTGCTACCTATTTAGGTCTTATCATATGCCTATAAATATGATGCACACCTTGCCATTCAATTCATTCCAAGCCAAAGCCGAATTAGTGAGTGCCACTTTCAAAGAGAGAAAATTACTGTGTGAGTTTTAGAATAGAGATTCTAAAAGAAGTGCTAGCACACATTAGCCTAATCAACGATCTTATGTGTGTGTGAGAGTAGAGGGGAGTCATCTTTTGGCAGTCCCTATTGTCAATTGCATTCGACTCAAAACAAACAAAGGAGGAGGAGAAACCAATTGGGCAATGCCTTGCTTTTGGAGAAAAGCAATTTGGCAAAGATTTTAATGTACATATATTCAACCACTTCAATTAATTATGATTGCATACAGTGTTCTTAGATGTTTATTGTGTGATATTATTGGTTGTTCCGTTGCGTTTGATGTTGTTTATTCGTATAAAAAACCCAACAAAAAATAGTTAAATAAGTACAAATTCAAATATATAATAATTTTCAGAATACATTTTCCAAAACATTTACAACCAGAACAGACAATATATAGTCAAACAATATGTTTATATCATATATATATATATATATATATAATAGAACTAGAATATGGGACGATAATTAAATTCCAAATCATATGTGGACTACTACCACATAAATAAATCTGTATCAGACTTCAAATCATGTGTGGATTAGTGCCACCAAATAACTCAACTCACATGTGTTTGCTGTTGGGTTTCTTATGCCAATCAACAACATCAAATGCAACAAAAATACAACAACATCACACAAGAAACATCCAGGAACACTGTATGGAACCATAATTAATAAGAGGGGGGATGATCGATGGGTTGTATGAAACGTTGGTGTAGCTCTTTGTACGAAGAACTCGAATCACCTTTGAGGAATCACGTTGCCTTTGCGCGAACGTGGCTACAGGTATCCACACGAACGAACTTACATTGGAATGATCACAGTGTACTAGCACCCTTTTAGAATCACTATTCTAAAGCTCACAAAATTATTTTCTCTCTTTGAATTGTGACACTCACAAATTCGGCAATCCTT
>CAODLS010710130.1:0-10958 GCA_948243855.1 Flueggea neowawraea
AGGCTAGATCCTTGCTTGAGAGGCTGATTGCAGCCAATATGAGTGTTTGATCGATCAGGTATAGATCGAAATGAGAGTTTGGGTATTTTGGCATAAGTTCTCGATACCATCGAGAGTTAGTCAGCATTTGCATTCACATACATGCATCGATACCACCACAATACCACATATTGATATTTGCTATGTCTATATATTTGACTGGATCCACGACTTCGGATACCAAATGAGTGAAATAGCAGCTTCAGACACATAGGTTGTGTCTTCAAAATTAAGTATGCTATTTTTGATGTGTCTGGCTATGACATAAACTGACTATTAAGTGTTGGATTAATTAATAATCTGGGTATGTGATTATTATTAACCAACATTTTGATATGGAAAAATAAAGCATATATGGGTATATATATACAAGGGCATTTTGTAAATAATGGAATAAAGGAAAAGATAATGCAAGATTGTATGTGAAATACTATGTATGTATCACATAGACTATGGGGACACCCGGCTACGAAGTTTGTAGCCTTTGGTATACCAATGCTTTGTCAATGCCCTAGTTATCGGGGTAATGGGATAACCGTGTATGTGGCCAGATACACGCGTTTATTGAGCAGTTAGGTGGTGGAGTCCACATTGCCATATTGATATTGATATTGGTCCCGTACTATGAATCCTTAAATATATATATGTACATTTCTTGAATGCATGTGAATGTTCTGGATGCGAATGTTTTGGTAAAACGTATTTCAAAAATATACTATGTATATAGTGTGTATGTTATATAGTATATATTTACGTGTGCAATATTTTGAAAAAGGATTTCAAACCAGTCTTTGTGAGGCACGTACGAGGAGATCTGACGTGTTATTTCCTCACTAGGGAATCTTACCCCTTTTTCTTTTGTTGTCCATGTTATACCTTTTTTCGCAGGTGACATCTTTTGGACGTACAGCATCTGATCCGTACCTCGGACCTAGTGAGTCACTTCTTCACTATTGTGAGTGCCCTCGTTCGGGACTCGACTTTGCTATGTCATAGAGCTCCACATCGGTTTATTGTTGGGATACTGGGCTTCATTTTGTATTTTGGGGTTTACTCTGATGATTTTATATTTTCAGTAATATTTTGATATACGGTATATGTGTATATATATATATATATATTTATTTATTTATTGGTATTTAAATTTATATATATGATTTACTTCATTTATAAATACTTTTATAAATATTTTAAATAAATAATTTGATAAGTCTGGTAATATATTTGATCACAGAGACTTGTTCAGGATGGATCGGGCTTGCACAGATGGTCTGCCTCGTAGGCCGGTCACAGGCCCGACTATGGATCGTGACAAATGTTGTGTCATAAAGCCCAAAATAAAATAAAATAAAATAAAATAAAATAAAATTACATAGTATAATCCCGTAATATAACGTACCAGTCACATTGAATATTCATCTAGGGTCAAGCCATGCGTCATGCAAAAGCATATAAACACATACATCACATAATCATATTATGAACATGTAATAAAATTCAGTGCGTAAAAAAATAATTAATTATAAGGCACTACGTAGAGTTAGAACGGCGGTCCCGATAATCGTATTAACATTCGGATTACCCTTTAAAAATACCATAAAATGCCATTCATACTCATTATTTTAGTCATATTAGAAATCCTTATCGTACTAGGAATAACACTAATAATCATATTAGACATAATAATTCTAATCATATTAGAAAAAGAAATCCTAGTCATAGTAGGAGTAGCAATTTTAAACAACATAGCTGAATTACAAACATTGTCATTTTAATCCCATTAAACATTATGAGCCGAATTTACAAACAACTCATCAACATATTATATCATATAAACAGATCATTAAACACGAATTCATCTATATAACATAATAAAAAATCAGATTTATCAAAATTGCAAGTGGCACTGATACCATTGTTGGAATCCGTGACACATACACGTTGTGGAAAATTAAAATTTTGTCAACGAATTCCACCAAGGATCGAAGCAATTCGATAAAACCTATTAGGGAACACGTGTTTACCTCAATGTGTCGAAACAAAAACAAGAAAGTTCTATTGAATTGAGTCACAGACGCTGCAGGATGCGAACGTCCTCTACCGGTATCTACATGAATGAACTAGGAAGTGTTTGTGTGCTTGCACCAAATTTTTGACTCTCAAAAATACCTTTCAATTTTTCTCTTTTTAAGTGAAGTGGACGCAATAAGTAGTGAGCGAGGGTTTCATAAGAAGGCCTTTTATAGGCTCTAACAAACCCTAGTCCTAGTCTTACTATGAGATCTAATTCTTGTCCTGCGATAATACTCTTATTCCTTGCCTAACAAGGACTAAACACTTAATTATATATTAATTAATTAATTAATTAATTCAGCCCAAATTTACTTCATAAATTCGACCCTCAATTATTTATGTCATTATTAAATACTAATTGCCTTGTTGACTAAGTTAAATCCCTTCTTCGTTGACTAAGTCAAAGAAGCTTTTTCTTTTATTGACTAAGTCAAACAAAGTACTTTAACTAGATCAAATGAATTTTAATTTTTTTAAAACTATTTTATAAACAAATAATTTTGCATAAAATAATAGTAAGATAAATGTAGCATAGCTCGTTCTAATGTGTGACCCTGTAGGTTCACTCAATATTTGCAATAGGGCCAAATAATCATTTAGGCCCACAAGTCATAAGCGGCTCTAGCAGGATATTATGACTACCCAATATGAGTGAATTCGATGACTCGGCAAAACCTAAAAAACAATTCGATATTTAATCCTTTTTGTCGCATGATATCTCGATTGAGTATAAAGTATGGATCATGTCATCTTTATATAGCTTAATCAAACATTTCTTGATACCCAAGTAGACTGACCAAAATAAATGATATTAATAACCCTATAAATCTCATTTGAGCACAACCATGCATTTTATCAGTCCTACTTGTCAAGTGGCCAAGAGATATCTCACTCAAATACAAGTGGGACAAATTCCTTTACTATCACTCGCATTCCTCCACATGATTTACCATAGTTCTAATTATAGCTTGTATTACCATCTTGTTATGGATGATGTTGAGCTATATCAAAACATAAAGATCCACATGTATGAATCCTTAGTGAATTCAGGTCAAAGGACTCAAATATCACTACTGTGATAAGAAATACTTATTACATATTCGATATAGTATTTCTCATAGCGGGTCAGTCTGATATCATGTTCCTAACATATATCTATGTTATGATTAACATCTCATATTCATGATCAGTAAAACATGATCATCCCTCAGAGTGCATACTAGTCTTAACTCATTATCATTCCCATGATAATGAGCGACTAGGGACTATTTAGAATAGTATTCTTTTATCTTAAGGTTTTACTATCAGGTCACATACTTAATGACATAAGACAAAATCAACTATTCATTGATACTTTTATCAAATCACTGCATTACCAAATAACATGATAACATATAAATATATGTGCCAAAATGAAATGCCTCATATTTATTAAATAATAATGACAATGTACATGTGATTCGGCTAAGGAATAACACTAACAGGAATCTATAGTGAATTTAGGTCGAATGACTCAAATATCACTACTGTGAAAACAAATATTGATGACATATATTCCATGTAGTACTTCGCATAGTGGGTCAGTCCAATATCTATTCCCAACATGTATTTATGTTCTAAGTAACATATCATGTCCATGATCAGTAAAACATGATCATCTCTCAGAGTGTATACTAGTCTTAACTCATTATCATTCCCACGATAATGAACGAACAGGGACGATTTAGAATAGTGTTCTTTTATCTTAAGGTTTTACTATCAAGTCACGCACTTGATAACATAAGACAGAATCAACTATTCATGAATACTCTTATCAAGTTAATGCATTACAAAATAACATAATAAAATATATGCCAAAATGAAAAACCTCGTATGTATTAAATAACAATATAAATGACAATGTACATATGATTAGGCTAGGGCATATCACTAACATTCCCATATATCCATACTTTTGGATTGTAGGAAAATCATCAATCTTGTCTTCCAATATGTGTAATCGCGGCCATCAAAGAAATGAGCTCTATTAATAACCAAATCTTCATATCTAGAAATATCATATATGAATGTGATTATTAAAATCTTTAATTCTTTGGATGTTAAACCAATTTTTTTTCAAGAGCACAAGTTTTGATACTTCTTGTTGGTCCCCAAGAATGACAATCCAATAAGGGGTGAATTGGACTTTTATAAAATTGAAAACCTTGTTTAAATTATTTTGCAAATCAAAACAAACAACAAAGTTTATCAAAGTTCTTTTCAAACCAAATCAGAAAACAAAATGCAGAAGCAACTCAAAACCAAATATGCAATCAACACACAACACAATATAAATGCAAGGAAAAGTAAATGAGTTGAGGAAAGAAAAAACAAATTCGATTTATAATGGTTTAGTCCTCCTTGACCTATGTCTACTCCTTTAGAACCACTATAGAATTTCAATCCATTATCTCTTCACTTCCTGGTGGAGGGAAACCGTTACACCTTGTTTTATAGGCTCAACAAGAAAACCGTTACACCTCTTATTTTTACAGGCTCAACAAGAAAACTGTTACACTAAGAAACCGTTGCACTCTTGTTTTTCCACGGAAACAAAACAAGAAAAACCTAGTCCACTTGTTTTTCTAAGGCTCAACAAACAAACCTAACTACCCTTAATCAAATACTTTGATTGTTACAAAATCAACCAAATATATAATGAAATCAAGCTCACATTTATATATCCTAAAATTGCACATTTATTCAAGCAAGAATTAATACATTTTGGCCTATGATTGAGTGTTTAATGTCATATTTACATACTTTTTGTGTTTGGTTTAAGTCTTAAATGATTTGGATGAATTGGGAATGAAAACGTGAAAAAGGGACAAAAGGCGACACGAAAACTGAAGGCAAAAAGAGTGGACCACGACCATGGTAGCAAGGTCATGGCCTGACCATGGTCATGGTCCTGACCATGGCGAGGAGCAGCTATGCGCATTTTGGGTTGAGACGAAGCATGCTCATGTAAACAGGCGTGGCGTTGGAGCGTGGTGTCGCCTCGGCTGCCCATGGCCGACATCCAAAAAGTCAAAAAGAGTGGTGAAAAGTGGAAATTTTTTTGAACAAAAGGCATACACTTAGGGTATTTTGGGCAGCACATTTTCTAGGATTTGGACACATGTGAAGGGGTATAAATACCTCCTATTAACCACATATCTCTCATCTTTCACACATTGAAAGACCATTTTATTTTTATTTTCTTTCTTTATTCATTTGGGAAGAACATGATTTTAGGTTTAAAGACAGAGAAAGCGATCGAGCTTGAAGAGCATGGATTTCTCTCAAAGGTGACCTAGAGAGGTTTTCCCTACATCCGTAGTTATCATAATTTATGTTGGGTTGTATTGTCATATTTTGTTAAACATAATCATGATAGCTTGAATATTTTGTTAGGGCTAAGAGATGTAGACCTTGATGATGATTTACTATATTTATCAATGGGATTGATGTTCTTCATTGCAATATTTGTAGTTTTTATACTTTTGCTTGAATGATATATGTGTAGAGATTTTGAATTTGATTTAATGACATGTATGAATTGATTATGATTGTGTCAACATAGTTGTAGTTTTAACAAGACTAATTGATGGATCGAAAGAAGAAGATTAGGTGATTGTTGACATGCATTAAACTTGTTAGGATGTGTAGTAGAGATATTCACACATACAAGGTGTTCGATGAAATTTTCGAATCAACCTAATGGGTCTTGTTTAGTTATCTGAAGCCGAAAGGATCTTTCTAATAAATTTAGACATAACCTAGATGAACTTGAAAGAGGCTCTAGCTGAAAATAGCGAGAGAACACACAACATCTCATAACCCGTTTATAAATGTAGTAATTAGGATTCTTGGTCAAATCTCGAAAGCCCTAACGTCTTTTATAATGTTGTTTGTTATTTTCTTGTTTTACATTATTAAAATTTCCAAAAATAAACTCATTTAGTTTTCTTGCGTTTTATTTTATGTTAAGAATTGATCACATTTAGTCTCATCCCTCTAGGTTCGACGCCTTACGAATAATCCATGGTTTTTATTGCTTCATTTGAATTGATCACATTGGTTTTTATTTCTATAAAACTAATCACAAACCAACCCAGAAATATGATAACAAGTAAATAACTCAAATGGGTTAGAAATATAGAGATGAGAGAGAAAATAAATAGCAAAACTTAGCAAGGTCTATGTCTCTTCTCTTCTGATTTAGGACATCTATTTATAGCCACTTGTAGGAATATAGTCGTTGGAAGCCTCAAATTAGCCATTGTAAAAGGATAGAAAATTCTATCTTTAAATGACGTCAGCCATCACTATGTGTGCAGTGTCTTCTTGCTTCACAGTTCTACGTGCGTTATTTCAAGTCTACACATTTTGTCTGAACTCCAATGGTCACTGCCTTGTGTAAAATTGCGTCTATGCACATTTCTCCATCTCTAAAAGCTTTTCTCTACCTTCAACGTGCTTTAGACATTTTTGCAAAGCACGTTGTTGATTTTTAGATCACACATTTGATTTCCACGTCAGCATTTGTTAAGAATATTCAAATTTAAATCCTGATGAGCATCTTGACTTTTCTGTATCTATAGCTTATCTACGCGTGTTGGATATTTACTACGTGCGTAGTTACTTTAGTTCAAATATCACACCTTTGATCATATACATGCCTTGTCTCTTATGTTCTACGCACCTTCACAAATAATCAGATTCTAGACTACGTGCGTTCTGAGTGCTTTACATGTGTAGAGCAAAGTCTGATGCTCATTGTCTCTAGTGCCATCCAAATCTTCGTGCTTTGCTCATGGTCTGCGTGCGTAGGATCCAATTTTGCATACAACAACATGTGTAGATATGCCTAAACGTGTAATTTTGCCACAAATCATAGAGTCTACATTTTTTAACCTCTTTCATGGATTTTTTTTTGTATATATCATCATCAAAACCAAAGTCAACAACTATATCATCGATGTATACTTCGACGATATGACCAATCAAATCATAGAAGATGTCATTCATGGCCCGTTTGTAGGTTGCCGCTGGTTTTTTCAACCCAAATGGTATTACCAGGCATTCATAGGTTCCCAATGCTCCAGGGAAATGAAAGGATATATTATGGACATCCTTGTCAGCCATACATAATTTGTTATACCCCGAATAGCAATCTGTAAAGGAGAAAGTGTGAAATCTAATGATGTTGTCAATCATCCTTCAAAGTACTTCGGGTGAGATCTTGAAAGTCTATACAAACCCAAATCTTGCCATTCTTTTTCTTAATGGGCACAATATTAGAAATCCAATCTACATACCTCGAGGCCCTGATAAATTCGGCCTTAAGGAGCTTTTGGATTTCCTGCTGCACAAACTCCATGATTTCTCCAGCTATCCTTTATGAAGTGTGCTTAATCGGCCTTGTGCCTTCTTTGATTGGGAGTTTATGCTCGATTATGTTTTCTCTAGCCCTGGCATTTTGTGATAATCCCAAGTGAAATAGTCTTTGAATTTCTCAATATTTGCACCAACTGATCGTGATAGGCCTTTTCAAGTAAGCCGCTCATCTACATTACCTGAGGCTCATCATCGGATCCTAAATTAATTTCTTCCAAGGGATCATGATCATGTTGCTTGATCTTTGCAGCCTCGTGGGCTAAGCTTAAGGAGGTTAGTCCATTCCTGAGGTATTTCCTTGGGAGTTCCTCCTCTTCTATGCACCCAAGTTCATAGACTTTGCGCATCTAAACTTGGTTGTTTCCTCGTATGATAGCTTTGGTCTTGAGGACCAATAGCCATTGCATGAAGGCTTGGATTGCCTACATGATTTATTTCATGGTGAACTCATTAATTGAAAATGAGTTTCATGCGTGACTTTCGCTACCCACGCTCGATCACCATAACTTGTAATTGGCATGAAGGACCACTTGCTCTACCTTAACTGGCTTGGCCTTATTGGTTTGGTTGTCGATGTATCAGGTTTTGAACCATGTTCCACCACCACTTGCTCATGGAAATCCTTATGGTATGGGGGCAATAAAGGTTGTCTTGACAGACGAACCTTCGTTGCATCATCTTCTTCCTCAGACACCCCTTCCTTCAGCGTCAAGCTCACCATTTGGCATGCATAACTATGCCAATATAGGATTAAGGATCCACCTACAAGGCCAATGTCAACAACATAAGTTTTAGCGTGTTTAACAAAGTACGCTATTTTAATAGTGCAACCTTGGAAAAATATGAGCCTTTGATGAATGGTCGAGGGCACACACAAGTTCCTATGCAACCAATCTCGACCAATCAAGGCGTTGAAGTAAGCGCATTCCATGTCGACACCATCAAAAAATGGCATTCCCCTCTTTTATCCCTACTTTCATTGGAACATCCAAGATTCCTAGTACTTGGGTGACACTTCCAACAAAGTTGAGAACGTTTGAATTCGTGAGTACTAGGTCTTTCTCAGACTTTTTAATTACAAGCAACATTCTTAGAGGTAAAATATTTACCACAGCTCCCCCATCCACAAGGATCTGCCCAATATGTACCCCATTAATGATGGCTTTTATATATAACCCTTTAAAACCTATGCCTTTTGAAAAATCAAGTTTCTCATAACGAATATACTTACCTATGGTTTTCTTTGGAGAGACACTGGCCTTCTGCACTTGTATAACCTCGGCCACTGCTGCGGACACATCTTCCACGTCTTTTGGTCTCAACATCCTTTGGTTGGACACAACTCGGTAACTTAATGGAAGCATGTGAACCATGTCACATTCGAGGTTCTTTTCCTTCTTCAGAGGTGGAAAGTTGCCTTGGAGGATTTGAAATTCCTCATCATCCACGGTAAAGTCAGTATCATAGTCTGACTCGGTTGTGGCTTTCCTAACACCCTCGGGTTGGAACGAACTTAGATCGTGGTTGTTTGGGTCAACTTATCAACCTCAACTCCTGATTGAGGCCCTAATGGTGAAACCCATTCTTTGAGCTAAGGTTTGACCTCCTTCCAAACTCCTTTATCAGGGTTATTTTATCTCTAAAATCTCGACCACTTCTCAAAACTCACACTCGAGGATGACTAAGATGCCACCTCAGAATTGTATCCCCATTGACAGCTTTGGAAACCACCAAAGTCTTATGGAGTTGACTTCAGTTGTTTCTTCTTTTGCATGGGCCTTGAGGACTCTCTCGGACGCAACAAAGCCTTATTGGGTCTGGTAGAAAAACCCCTAGCTAAAGAAAATATTATTTTGGCAGGGTGACCTGCTGAATAGCTACTATTTCCTTAAGCTTCCTAGTGTAGTTTCCACAAAAGCCTGTTGTCTGGAAAAAAACTTCCAGCGCCTAATTAGATCTGGACTGACCGAGCAACCTATTTTTCCTAGGTCTATTTCTTCATCTAATCCTCACTCTTGAACTTAAAGTTTTGATAAGCGATGGATCCTCGACGGGATGGATTATATTGGGGTGCTTTTGGTGTATAGCTTGGTCCACCCCGGTATCCCAAGTAGAGAGTTACCTTCTCTTCATTTGAGAGGCATACCAACTATAATCCCTATAGGTCAGGAGAAAATGCAAAAAGTCATTGCATCGGTCAATGGTATGTAGCGTGGTTACATGCCAGTGGCAATAATGGTCCAATTTGGGGTCATTAAAGTATGGAAATTGGAGGACCCCAATGTTGACTAATTTGTTGGAAACAGTGACTACCACCCGAGTGACCTTGGTCACCTTTGGAGTATCTTGTAAGCAAGGAGATAACTCAATTATGTGGAAAATAATTACTATCTATCTCCACAGCCTCCTTGGACTCGAGGAATTGGAATCCATTGGATTCCACTAAGTCTTGTAATATATTTTTAAAAACAATGCAATTGTTTGTTGAATGGGTCGACAAACTATGCCATTTACAAAACTTCTTCCCACACAATTCCTCGATTGGGGGAAGTTTATGAGTTCTCCTGATCTTGATTCACTCATTTTTTAAGAGAAAATCAAAGATCGCGTCAGCCTTGTCCAAATCAAAGGAAATTTCCTATTACCTTTCGATTTGAGACCAACTGGTGCCTACCCATTTTATTTGGCTAATGGCCCGCACACCATGGGACTTCCTCGAACATACTCAGCCACATCTACCTTTATAAAGGAAAGATCCTAATGTTCGACTTGTTGGACCAAGGGTGGTCAACATTTGAGATTTCTCTAAGTTTTGATGATGAACAAACTGCAGAATTTGATCTAAGGAAGATTCACGTACGTGTGTCCAAAATCACGTACGTGTGTGCATGTCACGTACGTTAATATAATCTTAACTATGTGAGTTCTGCCGTGAACTGAGACAAAAGCTACTGGAAATTGGAAGAAGTGAACATCACGTATGTTAGATAATGTTCACATACGTTAGATAACGTTCACATACGTCAGATAGTGTCATGTACGTGAGAGGTATCAAAAGTACGTGAAATATAATCAGAATTAAAGCGGGAAAATTGAATTCTTGAATCAATTTGTCACGACCCATTCCCATGACCATGACCGGCGTACGAGGTGAACCGTCTATGGGAGCCCGACCCATCCCGCACAAGCCTCCATAGTACAGAATTTCTACCCAAATATCATATTTAAAGAAATATGAAAGACAAATAAAAGTATAAACTTTGTTTATTAAAAACAAAACATATATAATATTACGTGCGGAAATTATTTCAAATTAAAACATTTGAAATGTCAGAAACATAAACACATCCCACAGGAAACCGGTGTGGAGCATCTAACAAATCATACAAATGGGCCCGGTCAAAAAGGCACTGACCGCAACATCA
>CAODLS010710180.1:0-15197 GCA_948243855.1 Flueggea neowawraea
CTCTACAGAGTCGAATAAAAACCAAACAGATTTTAAACAAAATGGACAATTGCAGAGTTGAAACCACATCATTACCTTTCTCGTGTGTGCAATGTGTCCAATCGCTGCCAATTAACACAGGGAAGAAGGCAATTAACAAATATACAGACAAATATTAACTCGCGATAGTGCGTAACTCATACAAGGATCTTAATGAGAAAGAGAATCACCTCTAATAGAAGCAGTTCCACCAAGCAACTCAAACAAGGATTCCAAAAAGTCCTTGTAGAATGAAACAATTCCTGTAAAGTCACCATTCTCAATATTGATCTAGACCAGGCTAGTTAGAAAATTAAAATAAATAAATAAATAACAGTAACCTGGATTTCCGGGGATGAAAAGGGCATGCAACTTGGGATTATTGGACTCAATCTCTAGCAGCTCAGTTGTCCAACTATAAAATTTCAGTCGGGATAATTTTTTCAGAAAAGAAAGGGCTATAACAAACGAGACGGCCATGTTAAGAAATGGAGCGGAAGTGATGTTAGTCTCACCTGGACACCTTGCACTGCCTGAAACTGACGCGTTTTCGAGAATGTGGTAGTTGAGTTGCGTCATGGTTCATTTTTGCGGTAGCAGAAAGTTTAGTGCTGAAGGTGCAGTAATTGTGGAAGTGGCGGAAAGGGAGGGAAGGAAATCGGGGAGGAAGTAAAAACTGAAGTTGAAACATGCATCAGCAATTCAGCATCAGGGATTGATTATTCGATTATTATAATGTTTATTTTATCATTGTTCAAGCATTTGATTGTTCAGGCTCCGGTCCAATCTTGCTGGTGGTGTCCGATAGTGGAGACTGTAGAAGAATGGTTGAAATGGGCTGGGCCATTCATGGACGTTGCCATCTAAACCCTTTTATGGTTTTGGACTTTTCATTTTCTTCACGATCTCAGTGGGCTGTTGCGTTTTTGTGATGCGTTATTCACATGTGACATGCCATATCATCCAAAAATAGAGTTTTTAAAGCCACATCAGCTGCCACATAATCAGACAATGGTTTCCTTAGGGTGGTTATACCTATTTTGGATATGATTGTCATGACACATCAGCATCCCATTAAACTCTCTTTTCATTAAACTCTCTCACCCAATAATTATACTCTTCTTTATACTCAAATATAGTACCCACATTTATTTTTCTCCTCATTTAATTTATTTACAATTCACAATAAACGTATATATTAAACATACTATTTGTACTTTTATGTAAATTAAATTATAATTTTAAAATTATATTTTTAATTATTTTCAAAAAATTTTGTGCATTTAATAGGTATGGTAGGTTTGGAAAATTTTGAAAATTAGGTGAAAAAAAACTATATGTATGGTTTTGAGAATTTGAGGTATTATTTGGATTAGGATTTTGGAGAAAAAAAATGATTATGGTTTGGATCCATTTGAAAAGACAAAACAGATAATTGTAATTGAGATTGATTGGAGAAAGAGAAAAAAATTGAGTATGAAATTGTGTGTACAAAATATTTTAAAGTGGAATGGGGTATTTATAGGTAAATATGAGAAGGAAAAAAATATAAAGAAGAGACCATTGGCCAAATGGTCCCCTCAAAAGTCCAAAAAAAAAAATAAAAAATGTTTCAATGGTCATTTTGACAGTTATAGCAATTAAAAAAAAGGGACAGGAGTTGCTCATGTCCATAGGGTCCACCTGTCATATAGATCTCATTTCTCATGCGGAAGATGCAGGCATTCCGCATGAGAGAAGCATCCATTGCCCAATGGCAGTAGATGCTTAAACGGGGCTCAAGCCCTATTGGAGGGACCCTTAGGGCATCATTAATGGTTAAACCCAAATTAGATATGATTGTCATCCACATCAGTATTTCATTAAACTCTCTCTCTTAGTAACTATACTCTTCTTTATATTTCATCAAGAAACTTACAATCACATCACTCCTCATTCAATTTATTTATCATATATAATTTTCAATAAATATATTTATTTAACATACTAATTTTATACTTTAATGTAAAATAAATTATATTTTTAAAATTATATTGTAAATTATTTTGGATAAATTATTTAAACAAAATTTTTGAAAATAATATTTTATATAAATTAGTGTCGATTGAATAAATATAAAAAAAATCCGTGGGTTAAAAAATAACTACTTTTGAAGTCCAAAAAACATAAAATACATTTAAAAAATCAAAAAATTAAAAATTAAATTACATTCAAAATAATACAATACATTAATGTCACATCCTAACCTATCATATAATCTTTCCATAATATGAAATTATATTTATAAAACATGAATTCATACATATCCTTCATATCCAAATGTATACATATAATTTTTTTTACAAAGCATGTAAACAAATTTAACAATAATGCAGATAACACGTATTGTTTCCTCCCAAAACTATATGTACAATAATAACATGACGCAGAGGAGAGAGAGTGTGGAACCAAGCCGAATGACATGTGCTCCATATATATAAGTCAGTCAGTCTTACGCTTGATCAACTACCAAAAATGTGTATGCTAAAAACCTAAAAAAATATTAGCGCTTTATATGCGTCGCTACTCAATGAGAGAAACTATCATTAGTAAATCCACAACGTATAGCATAAGCATCCAACTATATATATTAATCATACACTATGCAACGATGCAAGTGAATGCAATTCCGATTTTATTTTGGAGATTGGCCAGAACATTATAAGTCTCAACCTGGGTTCGATAAGATAAACGATGGAGATATATAGTCTCAAAAACGATACGATGGTCAGCTAGCAAACGATATACGATGGAGACCTGAAGTCTCAATATATGTTTGATAATATGTCTGATAACGATGGAGACATAAAGTCTCATAAACGATAACAATGGAGAACTTATACATATTAGTCAAGTCCGCCTTTTAAGTCCAAAGTGCAAGTGTCATGTCACTAATACAATTTTCAACCAATATATGTATATTCATTATAACGATAACGATAAACGATTTACATCAGCATATATCCGATAACGATAAATCCCATCAAATAAAATATTCATACTATACGATCAGGCATATCCGTTAATATCATGCCATATCTTCTAGCATTTAATTGCACCAAGTTCATAGATAATACAAGGCATATACACGTATCACATATAAGCACTGTTGAGCATATCCAATATTTACACTTATAATCAAATCATCATGTATGCACATATCACGATAAAATCATCATGTTTGACACATTTAAAACACATAACAAACAAGTGAAGCCACCAGTTTCTACTCACTTGTGCCTCCGATATACATGTCAAATATTGAGGACTTCTAGTTTTCCAATCTACAAGTATTTGGGTCATCTGGATCTAAATAATATTAAAATTACATTTATCAATATCAAATACACTTCCTGTGAAATCATAAATTAGTCCATTAAACATAAATTCGTTTCAATTTAGTCATTATATCTTAGCGAATGACTCGATCCTTTGAATTTATTTATTCTATGAATCAATCGCTTCTATAACCTATAAATATTTGTTCTCATTCTCTTTTTGGGGTTCTGTTTTCTTAAGCTTCAGTTTCGGTCGCTATCATTGAAAATTCATCAAAACAGTCCCCACACTTAATGTTTTATGTTATTTAGTTAAGACAGTCTTTCATATTTTCAACATATCTAGAGCTACATGTCTCCAAAGAACTTGATATAAATTTTAAATTAAATTAGATATCTGTAGCTTCCTGTACATATAAAATATGAAACCTAATTCAACTTACAGAGTTTATAGTCAATTTTTAAAATGAGGCCTAATGCTGTCAGGTTTCTACTTCAGAACAGATTTGGCATCACATAGTATATTAACCATAATTCATTCATTTCAGCACCAAATTGTGATATAAAAATTTATTTCAGAACTAGACACATATAGATTTATAATGGTATAAATCACGTTGTTCAATTCCATATATACAAAGTGCAGTAAATTTATCAATCCAAACCAGAGGCTGAAACAGGGCAGACAGACCTAGTCTTAGTTTTTTATTCATGGTTTCATCTATACAAATCCAAATCAAGATGGGTTTGTTTGTTTAAAAACTATATTCACATACCCATGTTTCTGAAAAATATCAAAGACTAATTCAAACTACAAAAATCCCAGTGGAATTTTATTATTGAACCTAGAATCAAACGTTACTGAGTGGAACAATAAATTTGACCAGGCATAGCTAAACAAATATATCTCCATACACCCATGGATTTAAGGAGAATACTTTTACAGAAATTTATAAGACATTTTTATCTACAACTTTCATGTTTTATATGATTCCAAATTAAGTCTTTAAAGTTTCCAAAATTGGAATACAAGCGGACTGTTCGTATTGAATCTGTAAACAGGGCAGTTCACACTATTTTGACCATAACTATAAAACGAAGCAGATTTAAACAAAACTGTTTCAAATACATATATAGGACATATAAATATACAAGTTTAATTCTTTGAGTTTTCTGAAAATATGTCTCTAACAAGCTCAAAAATTGGAAGAAAACAGACTGATATCAGGAGTTATTACGTGTTCAGGTGTACCTTGCTTTGTTCAAGCCTTTCTTGACAGAAATTGATGATTAATTGTGTGGTGGTTCTTCTAGACAGAGTTTTGGGTTGTAAAGGTTGATTTTTCTGCTGATTTTTGGGAAGAAATACTGCCCAAAACAAATAAACGGGTCTCTGTATATATGGGAATGAAAAGTTGAGTCAAATGAATTCATTCTATGTTTATCTTAGTAATGATTAATATTGACAAATTTTCTGTGTGTGCGGTGTGATGATGAACCCAAAAAATCATGTGGTTGACTTTGGGAACGTAGAACATGTTGGGAAATTAATTGGATTGACGTATGTTTATACCTACACAAACTATTTCTAATTTCTCCTATTGCTTTGTTTCCATTCCTTTTGATCCCTCTCTTATAAATTATTCACCCATGTTAATTCAAACTTTAATATTTTCAATCCTATTTGACACACAATAAGGGTAAGACTCCAACTCTAATCCTACATTAAATACTATAGTTTTAATCGATATTGGTTGTGACTACGCGATTACACATAAGGAATATTTTCCGAGTAATTTCTTTTCTATTTTCTTAATAACATATTCCTAAATTATTATTCTCGTAATATATTCAATCCTAATTTTATATAACAATCTATAAATAATGAAAATGCATAATGCCAATCATGTATGAATATGTTTATGCAATGCATGGATATTTCGGGATTGGGGTGTCACAATTAATTCAAAGTACATTACTTGATGCCATAAAACAATAAAATACATTAACTATAATAATACCCTAGATTAAAAATAAAATACAACACCCTAAGCTACATTAATTCATGCCATGTTTTTGTTTGATAATATCACAAATTTGTTTGTGCGTTTTATGTTGTTAAGGAGTCATGTTCGAAGTATCTTTCAGCAATATTTCATATTCGACTAGCTTCTATGTCCGTTCTTCAATTTGTATTTTGGCTCCCATAGTTTCTTTCCATTCATTCCACTTTTTGTCCTAAACACGAGTGGTGCTTTCTCCACTGTCCTTTGCTTTCCCCTGCCTCTTCGACTTACCCTTTGCCTTTGTTGCTTTTTGGCTGATCGGACGCACTTTGACTTCATCTACCTCGACTCCCACACTTGTATTAGCATTGTAAGAACTTGCATACACACCACTTTTTATTATTTTTGGCCCTTTTGGATGACCTAGACATAGGTATCATTGGTTCCCACTTCGACTCATCTTTCGCCATTACCCAAATGTGCTTGTGGGTGAAATGTTTTTTATCGGTGTCTGACAAATGCACGAGAGTTAACGTAGTAATAAAAACCCTTGAGTATTCCTTAGGTGTCGAATCCACAAGGAACGCGTTTTAGTTAATGATCGAAAAGTAAAGGATAGCAATAAACATTGAAATTTTGAGTTGTAAAGGGTATGATTTTTTGAACGCCTAAAACGAAATAACAGACAAAACAAAGGCATTTGGATTATAGAGATACAAGTAAAGACTTCTTTACCATATCAAAGAAATTGGTCTTTGAGAATGAGTGTTTTCTCTACATGAATCACTCAAAATCTCTCTCGATGTCACTCAAGTCATACCTATGCTTTATAGGTAGGTCCTCTTGGTCTCACCTAGCCAAACTAGACCCATTAAGTTCATTGAGAAATTTCATCGAACACATTGTAAGCACCAAGTATATCTACTCTAGCAAGTTTTATGCTTGTAGACCTAACCCAAGTTTTATCTCTTGATTCTTCACTTAGGCTTGTAAAAAAAAAAAAAACATTGTGGTAGCTAAGCATAACATCATTCCATTCATAACAAGTCATAACATCAAATACAAGGCAATCTTTAAATAAGGAACATAAGGCACATTCAAGACAAACTCTAAATATAGAAAATAAAGCTAAAAAATCAATACGCATTCATAAATATAAAAAATATCCATCAAAGCTTACAACTCAAAATCCAAACACTAGATCTACACTACCATTGTTTAAAGAAAATTAAAAGAAACATTAACCTCAAAAGTAAAAACCACAACACCAAAAATAAAATAAAAAATGGAAAACAAAGATTAGAGGGCTTCCTTTCCAATATCACAGGTCTCTTCAAGGAAACCCCCTTTTTCCTCTTCTTAAATCCTCTCTCTCTCTCTCTCTTCAAACTTTGGTGGTGAAGTGTGGCCGTCTAATATGCCCAAAATGGTGAGAATGAGGTGTATTTATATCACTCTCGGTCCCCCACAAACCCTAGCAACAATCTCTCAAAAATGCCTTTGATGTGTGCTTTAGTCCCTAGTCTTTTTGTCCTCTTTTTAGCACATTTCTCTCTCTCTTCAGGAGACCACGGTCATCACTATGACCTTGGCTCACTACTGCCCAAATTGCTCTCCTTCAGCATGGCCACAGTCGATCTTGGCGAGCTTTCGTCTGGTTTTCTTCGCACTTTCTTCCGTTGATCTTGCAACTTTGAAAGCATATTTTTCGTGCCTTTTTTTTTCTCTTTTTCATCTCATTCCATGCATTCCTCATCACCCTACACATTATACAAAAAGCGTGTAAATTCGATAAAAAGTGTATGCACAAATGGTGATAATGCTTGGAATTCTTGCTAGAATACTATGTGGATTTAACATACATAAGTTTTCTTCGACTTTGATAGTACAGTTCACGAGCATGTTGTTTTATTTAGTCGTTGCTCCGACCACTTTGATGCTCACCCAATAATCGATCGTACAATTGGTTAAATTCATTAACTTGTGGAAACAACCAAAACCAATGTTGCTTGATTTTTGTACGTGTTCTTTCAGAACCAAATTTTTTAATGCTTGTTAAAATAATCACAAATCATTTTTCCAAAATGCTTTTTCACTTTGCTCGTTTCCAATAATACTTTCAGTTGAAATAGTACTCCATGCTTTCACGAGCATTTGATTGTCCTCTGGTGTCCACGATTGATTTTTTTCGGCCCTATCTACATTTTGGATTCAACCAAATTAAAATTCTCAATTCGTAGTTGAACATATGTTGAGAGAGTTTGAAAATCAAACAACGAACATGGATCCGATGCATTTGAAGTGCGAGATGTCACATCTAATGATGGACTAGTTGAAAATTTTGGTGGGAAATAAGGGTATGTAAAATTTTTAGAATTTTGATTGTAACTATTCGATGGAGGAAAAAAGGGATATGATGACAAATTATGTGTGTTTTGATAATTTTGGGAATATGAAAAAATTTGTGGCTATAATGGGTATGGTAGGTTTGAAGAATTTTGGAAATTAGTTAGGAAAAAAAAAACATATGGATGGTTTCGAGAATTTGAGTTATTGTTTGGATTAGGGTTTTGGAGAAAAAAATTGACCATAGTTTGGATCCATTTGACAAGAGAAGAGAGAAATATAATTGACATTGTGTGTGTTGATCGGAGAAGAGGGAAAAATGTAAATGAAATTGAGTGTAAAAAAGAAATAAAGTGGAGATGGGAGTATTTATAGATGAAAACGAAAAAGAAGAAGAAGAAGAAGGGAAACAATCCCTAAAAAATAAAACGGCACCGTTTAGCCAAATGGTCTCTTGAAAAAAATAAAAATAATAATGCTACAACAGTCAAATGATATTTTCAACAATTGTTTTTAAAGGACAGGTTTTCATGTATCCCACACCTCCTTATGCATCTGGCATAGGCCAGACGCATAAGGGCAACATCCAGTCCCCTATGGGGAGTGGATATTATAGGGGCTCAATAAATTCTATATTGAACCCTCATAAAGAAAACTTTTAGGGCATCTTTATTCTTTATACACTTTTAAGAGTTAATAAGTTTGTTATATCAGTAATTTATTAACTCTTCACTCATAATATTATATCTCCTTAATGATTAAACTCTCATTATACTCTTATATGGTACAAACAATCAATTCATTCAATATTTCATTTATTTATAACACATAAATTATAACAAAAATATTTATTTGACATAAATATTTTGTATGAGTTATTTCATTTATTCTTTTAACTGAAAATATATTTTTAATAACATATATAAAATCAAAAATTGAATTATTAAAAATAAAAATTGATATTTTAGAATATATAAAATAAAAAAATTAAATTATTGAAATTTAAAGAAAGGATGCTTATTAATAGTGTTTTAGAAATTAATTAAAAATAAAAAAACTAAGAAAAGAAAATAAGAAAAAATAAAATGAAAAGAACAAAAAAATAAAAAAAATAAGAAAAGAAAAAAAATCAAGAAAAATGTAAAATAAATAGGTGAGATTCCTTTTGTCAGTGGACCACTCCATTTCAATATTTTCAATTGTTGGTGTATACTCATCAACCTTATCCTAATGAGAAAAGTGATGACGTAATATATAGTGAGTAACTTTTTACTATAGTTAGCCTTAGAATATCTCTGATTGTTAAACTTATTTATAATTTAAATCATTGTTATATCAATTTTTTATTAAATTCTCTTTCATTAAATTATTTTACTTTAATGATTTAAATTGTCATTGGATTTCATTTTAAAACTCATTATCATTCCGTTTTTTTATTAAACTGTTTTTCTCTCTCCTTTAAAATCAACAAAAGTAAAAAGATAAATAAATAAGAGATATTAATTGGACGGTTCATTATAGATTGAACGTTCAATACTTTTAAATTTTTGCTAATGGTCATCCAATAAAGAAAAAGTCTAATAGACTGCCCAATGGACCACCAATGACAATTCCCTTAGGATAATTACACTGATTATTTTTCCCTTGCTACAAAATGCAAATGTTAAATACGTATTGATATTACTTGTTACAATCTGAATTTACATGCAGAATTTTAGTGACTTAATTTAGCTTTGTTTTGGAAAAAGACAAATTAGAAAATATTCTTAGACTACTCATTAAAAAAAAACTCTTTGACGTTTCATATGTTGTACACATATATATGCTTTTTTAAGATATTATGTAGATTTGGTTAAACTGTACAAAAAAAATGTTTTAACTCAGTACTAATATCGCAAGAAAATTTGATTAAGATCATATACTTTACAGATGTATTAATGTTAATGGGTGTGTTTATTTACGATACACGTATATTTCATATACATTAATATTTAATATTAAAAAAATAATAATTTTTCTACATTTTCATTATACAGTCTAGATAGAGATTTAAAATTATTTAATGCTATGCTCCATTTTTTGCAATAAAATTAACCAAAATATCATTTATTAGTTTTGTTTAGTTGGAGTCTTGAGCTACAAGTTTAATAACTGTTGAGGAAACGAATATTTTGATGGGAATATGCTGTAGTACTTCCTATATATGCTCCAGGGAAAGTGGCATATTGCGTGTAAAATTAAAGGCAACACAAAATACACGGAACGGAGCTAGAAACCAGTCAGTTCACCCTATTATTGCCCCTTCAAGTCAAAGCCAAAACAATAAGCCTTGTTTTGGAAAAGATTAACCATTAATCAATAATGGGTCAGATATTTTGTACAAACAAAAATTAGGGCTAATTAGATAAATATATCTTTTGAAAATCAAAATTATGAAAACATGTCCAAAAATTTTGATTTTCATTTTATACGCAAAACTTTACATTTTAGACGCCACATTTTACATTTTATACACCAAAACTGAAATCAAGGAAAAAAAACCGAAAACAACTAAAAAACTATCCAATTTGTACTATGAAAAACAATAAAAAAAAATTGGGTATTTTTCTTATTGTTTTTCAGTTTTTTTTTTCTGTTTATAGCCTAACGTATAAAATGTAAAATTTAGCATATAAAATGTAAAAATCTAAAATAATTATGAATACTGCAATTTTGGTGCATATAAATGTAATTTTTAATTTTAAATAGTCATAGGCCATAATTTCATCCAAAAATTAAATATTTCCTACTAGTATTTTGGTTTATAATTATTAGAGTATTGATTTTGATTATAAAGACCATTTTTCTATTAACATTCTAAATTAATGATTTTTCAACACAAAAAATACATAATGTCGGGCCAGCAAGACATGGCTAGGGATGAACATAAGAACGGGCCTAGAAATGTATGTGTACGGTTTATGGGCTACACAGTCTTGGGCCTCAAAATTCATCCAGTATTTATCAGTGGCTAATTACATAAATAAATGGAACTTTTAAAAATCAAAATTACAAAACAGATAGATAATTATAAATTTTAAATGATTTTACTCTTTTATATTTTATATGCTATAGTTTATATTTAATAAATCGGACTGAAACTAGGAAAAAAACATAAAATAACCCAAAAACATCTGAAATGTAAAATGTTGAGTATAAATTCTTGGTTGTTTTTTTTTAATCTAACGTGTAAAATGTAAAATATTGAGTATAAATTGTGAAAACAACAATTTTTTGGAATAAATTGTGAAAACTACAATTTTTTTGGAAAAGATGTAATTTTAAATATTGTCATTTTCTCTTTTTCAGCTGATGATGCAACAAAATTTATTTATAACTAGTGATAATATTGTCATCACATGGTGGCAAGTAGACTTAAATTGGCCCACTTTGCTGTTAAATTGGGTTAATTACACAATGATAGCATTTTCTTTTTTGTTTATTTTGTATTCTTACGCGATACCAAAACCCATGCTCCCTTAGTGTTGCCCAATAGCCATAATTAAATTGTGATGAGCAGTCAAGCATAGACGTCGTCTGTTCGTTTTAGCTGTCACAAAAACTAGAGCGAAACATTGAGACATGAGAACTAAAATTTAGGCCAGAAAGAACTTGAATTTACCAAGTTTGTAAACTTGTATCAATTGTCTTTTGAATCTTTTTTAAAAAAATGTGTTTTATTTTTATTTTTTTACGATACAATTTATTTTTATTAAATTTATCTCAAATAAATACGATAAAACTATGATCAAGATGAGAAAAAAATAACACGTAAAGATTGGCATGGCTCTGTGAATTGCGACTTTAAACTTAGGCTGTCTACAACGGAGATAGAAACGGGACTACAATTCTTAGGAACGGGACTACAGTTTCTAACCCCCCAAACCGAGACGCGGTAGCGCGTCTCGGTCCGGTAGTCCATCCTCCCACAAGAGGACAGATGGGCTACATTAGGCCTCGTGCCTGACAAATCAATTTTTATTTTTAAATCAAAATAAACGATCCGACGGTCAAATTTATTCTAATAGATTAAAATAAAATTATATTTAATGGAAAGCTGAATAAATATATTGTAAGACTATTAAAATAGTAATTAAATTGTGAATGAAAAAATTAAAAAACTAAAAATTTTAATAAAATAATAATAAAAATAATAAACAGACGTTCCAAAAAATAATTTTAAAGATCGTGTATTATAAGTAATCTCACAAGAAGTGCTGGGCCAGTGAAGAATAGGGACGTTTGGTGGTGTTGGCAGCAGAAACAAAAGCAGTTTCGTGAGTCCCACAACACGTGAAATCGTTGTTACAGTAACAGCCTTTAATTTCCAGACAGTGACCTGACAAAGTCTACTCTAACTTCTGCCATTTACACAGTGACACATTAATCTCATCCACTCACCTTTTATTTTCTTTCACATTGCAATTATTTGTTGAACTTTTTAACTCTACTGCCTCAAAATTAGTAAAAACTATGCTTGTGCCCCTTTAACTATAAAAACCGTCATCTTAATCTCTTAAACTTTTGATATTGATTCTGTGAGTGATGCTATTTGGATCAAATTGATCCGGACAGAAAAGACTTCTAAATGCAAAATTTCTATAATACTCTCAAAGAGAATGAAGAAAAATTAAGAATTAATAATAAAATAATTTATATTTTCAAGACAACTTGGTCAAATCTCATAGAAAATTGGAGTTTTAATTAATTTTCAAGGCCATTTTCCAATACATTGCAGGAGTTATTTAGCATAAAAAAATAAATGTTGTACCATACCCAAGAATACAAATGTGATGAAGACCAAAATTTTAATAACCGAAAGTATTATACCTGTATTCAATGATGCAATTTAGATTATACAGATTTGAATTATATCACCTGCATTGCATCAAGAATATAGATTTGAGAGGAGTTAACATATTTGGGTGTTCATGGGTGCGGACCTTTTGAGAATCGCGTGTGTTTGTTAAACTTGAGTCAATACTACTACGTAGTATTGATTATATAAGTTTATACTATTTTTTTTTTTTAAAATAATATTATATTCAATATTTTTTTAAATGATAAAAAACTCAAATATATGTCACAAATATAGTTCATAATAAGATTTTTTTTATTTATAAGTTGTATAATTATACTTTGAATTTTTTTCCAAATTGGGTTAATTGAAAATTTTTTTTATAGTTATATTTGCGAAATTTAAGTGGTTAAAAATACTATTAACAAGTGATTTTTTACAACAATTGAAAGATTTTTATAGTTGTAATTTAAAGATTTAAGTGCTTAATTAATAATAATACTTCAACTAATGTTCAAGAAACAATAGCATTTGTGTATTAAACTACTTAATGTCTTTCAAAAAAATAATAGCATTTAGTGTATATACTACTTAATGTTAATAACATTTAGTGTGTACTAGTTTAGTGTTTGAAGTTTAGTGTATAGAGTTAATGGTATAGTATATAGAATTTACGAGTAGTTTAATTGAGTTAATAATATAGAATTTATAATATAGATATTATACCTTTATACACCTAAAGTTCATGTTGTGTACACTTTTGTACATCTAAATTTCATGTTTTTCACCTTTGCACACCTAAATTTCATTTAGTGTATACCTTTGTACACTTAAATTTCATGTTTCATGAAATCTAGATGTGAAAATATGTACACAATATGAAATTTAGATGTACACTACATGAAATTTAGGTATAAAAAGGTCTACACAACATGAATTTTAGGTGTACAAAGATTTACAACATGAAATCTAGTTGTAAAAAGGTGTATAAAACATAAAATTTAGGTGTCAAAGATATACACAACATGAAATTTAAGGGTACAAAGGTGTACACAATATGTTGTATACCTTTGTACACCTAAATTTCATGTGTACATCTAAATTTTAGGTTGGTACACCTTTGTACACCTAAATTTCATGTTTTATACACCTTAATATACACTAAATGTTGTATTATATGCAAGTAATTTCAAATTTTCTGCACCTATATAAATGATTTATTGTTCACACATCTTAACGTGAAAATATTTTGCAAATTATATTATATATGAACCAAAATATAATTTTTTCCAAGTCCAAAATTATATAAACCAAAATATAATTATATTATATATGAAACAAAATTATATTTCAAGTCCAAATTGTTAAAAAATTGAACCTGAATTATATTGTACAAATTTTTTCATGTAAGATTGCAATTCATAAGAATTATATTAATGAACAATTTTTTCTAAGTTGATTTATCATATTGTATGTGTTAAATACCAACATAGGTTGGTGTGAGTAGTAAGGGCTCTCATCCCTTAAGCAAGTGGTGGGGGTTCGAACCGTAGCTCTTGTGAATGGAGCAAACCTTGTTGGCAGGGGTTTACCCTTTGCCTTCCCTACCCTGGCGAAGAATAGTCTCTACGATCAATGGGATATACTTCATGGAAAACTAAAAAAAATAATTGTACGCGCTAAATAAATTGTTAAATTATAAACAATTTGCTTCAGAATTGATGCTTTCAAGTGAGGACCAAAGTGTTGAATGATGAACATATGATGAAAGGAGACTTGTTGGCCAAGATTTTACGAAGCAAGCCATAATGATGATTGTTAATATTATTTCATCTTTGATTGCATTGATTGCAGAAACAAATTGCTTCTCCGATTAATAGTTATCTTTTCATTTTTTAATTTCTATATGAGTGTTACTATTAAAGTATATATTTAATGTCATGCATGTATCAAATTTGAATATGAGTGCACCAATATATTAATGACGCATTGAAAATTTCAATTATATTAAATGAATTTTGACTTAATTTTTCAGTTATTAAATATAATTTTAAAATAATATTGAAGGGTGTTTTAAGAATAAAAGTTTAGGATTATATTTTTTAGACAAAAATACCCTTATTTATCTAGATAAATTTGAGCCAAAAATCTTAATTATTGATGCTATAATTGGACTCTTCCATTAAACTAACTTTAAAACATAAAAAAGAGAAACATTACCAATGTTTAGCTTTATATTTTTTAATGATATTGATGACCCAAATAGCAAATCCAGAGGGGGTGAATTGATTTTCAAAGATTAAAGTTAGTTTTGTGCACACTTAATAAAACTGAGAATGATTTAGCAACGTAAAAATAAAAATACAAATAATAAAGAGTAAAGAGGTTAGCGATGAGTAAGATTTTGAGCCCAAAATGTGGAGTTGAAAACTTGTTCTTTCAATCTTGTCAAGCTACAAACACTTGAAAGTAATATCAGAAGCAAAGATGTAAGTGTATGTTAATTAAAATAAACAAAGATAACTATAAAAGAAGTAAGAGATAAGAGATCAGATGCAAGTGATTTATAGTGGTTCGGCTTAATCAAACCTTCATCCACTACTTAAACTCATCACTTAAGATTTTTCAATTCACTATCTTCCTTTTTGAAAAATAATACAACCACTTGCTTCA
>CAODLS010710201.1:0-18719 GCA_948243855.1 Flueggea neowawraea
GCTATCATATTACCCTGGTAACTAAGTCTTGACAGAGCATTGATATACCAAAGGCTACGCTACCTCGTAGCTAGGTGTCCCTAATCCTAATATATATATATATATATATAGCATACGGTAAACAGAGCAGAAATTATTTACAAAGGGTATGTACATAATTGTACATACATCAAATATATATATGTATGTATATACATATTAACAGATACAGATAATATGTATTATATAACATAATACCATATTTTAATTATCAGACGTAATGGAAATTATTTAATAGACATATATTATATTATCATGATATTTTAAATTATCAGACGGTCGTACAAAAATATATAACAGACAATCATGCAACAGAGTTCATTTCCAGATAGTATATGTAATTATTATTATATATCAGAATCAAATGCTAGGTGTGGTTATTAATCACACAAACCAATTATTAATAGTCAGACCGTTATTAAATCAAATTTCATATTTATATCAGACATATCAAAAACATATAATTTCAGAATACACAACCTATCTGTCTGAAGTCGACATCGCACTCACCTGGACGCCGAGCCAGTACTCCAAATCATAGTCCACTAGTGAATGGTTGGTCGCCTCAAAGGCCAAACAGAGCTGACAGATAAACATAGTACAACAGACTCAGACAAGGTAACTGTGGCAGTGCATAATACATATTTAATGCAAATGCAGATTCGGACGCTATCGGCGTCAAAAATTCTATTGCGATCTAAGATCTAGCGCTCATGGCTCAAAAATTCAAACCTATGTAAAATTAGGAATAGGTCCCCGACTTTTGTAAAATTATAAACCAGTCCCTCGAGTTCAAGAATATACAAACGACTATTCCAAGTAGTCAGAATTTTCAAAAGAGCTCTCGAACTCTCCGAATTTACTAATTTAACTTATTTTCTCGAAATTACAAAATTAATCCTTATTTCTCCAAAATTACAAATCTAACTCTCAAGTTTCTAAACTTATAAATCTGGACCCAAGTTTTCAGAATTTACAAATTTGGGTGTCAACTTCCTAAAATTACAAAAATACGAGTATCAAAACTTTATTCTCAAAAATACGACTTTCGATTCGACTAACAAAAATCGAAACTAAATATACCTATGGGTTCATCTCAACCTCAAGAACATTAATCCGTCAACAATTTCCTCAAACAAACAAGCAAATCGTCAGAAATCAACCAAACCCGAATCTAACCCTAGCCATTCAAAGAACTCATCATTCCTTCTGATTTCAAGCTAGATTTATGTTAATCTAACCTCCAACAAACATAATCTAACATCCTATAACATCCATTTCAACAGAATCATGCAAAATCCGAAACCTATTTTATTTTCGGCCAAAAACCTATTTCAGAAATTAAATGCATGAAATGGATGAAAGGAAGAGATTAGAACTGAAATCTTACCTCTAGAGATGTTTAGGAACACTGGGGAACCAATGAGAGGTAGAGAGAATCGATCCCAAAGTGAGAGAGAGTAAAAATGTAAATGACGGACGAAATGGTCGGGGTTCGGATATATATAGAAAATGGACTCTCACGTACGTTAGGATCAAAGTCACGAACATTAACGAGTCAAAATTCATGTTCTAAAACTAAACATCCTGACCTCACGTACGTCAATGTTCATCTCACGTATGTGAATCATATGGAAAACCCAGCACACGTACGTCAATCATTGAAAACATGTATTCTGCGAAAACAGTGCCTTACGTACGTTAGCCTAAAGCTTACGTACGTTAGGCTATCCTAACGTACATTATTCTTTTACCTACGCACGTTAGATGCTTGGTTTCTCCTTTCTTGACTTCTCTTGTTACCGAACTCGTCCAGAATTATTTTCAACACTTAACAACATCCAACCTAACATGATTTCATCATAAACATCATACACCAACTACTGGTATTCCCAAAAGTCCTCAATGCCACACTCGAAAACCACAAGGATCATAATTGAAAAATACGGGATATTACAGGTACCTCAATAGGTATCATTTACCAAGGATGGACAAAAAATAATCTTGACACCACTTTCTTTAAAAAAAAGTGTATGAAGATCAATGTAAATTGGAAAGAATTAGAGTGGAGGCCAAAAAGGAAGAAAAGGAGAGCAAAACAAGTGCCATAGAGAGTTAAAATAAAAAGAGTGGAAAGAATGAGAGAAAAGAAAAACATAATCGGTCTAGAGAGAAAAATGCAAGAAATGTGAGTTTGATAGCTAGAGCTGGTGAGGTTTGGCAAGCTTTATATTCTAAAAGTCCTATATTTTTACTATTGTACAAATGGGCTTATTTGGCTACTAATGACCTAAACCCATCTTTGCCTAGTGTGTTTGTTGATCTTTTGCAGGATTTTGAAGATATGTTTCCAAAGGAGATGTTGAGTGGTTTACCACCAATTAGAGGCATAGAACACCAATTTGACTTCATTCCTGGAGCTGCCAATAAATTTAGTAAGATGACTCATTTTATACCATGTCATAAACTGATGATGCTAAGTTGATTGCTGATTTGTTTTTCAAAGACGTTGTGTGTTTGCAAGGCATACCTAAAAGCATTGTTAGTGATAGAGATGTTAAGTTCTTGAGTCACTTTTGGTGTGTGTTGTGAGGGAAGTTAGGGACTAAGTTGTTGTTTTCAACTACTTGTCACCCTCAAATTGATGGGAAAACAGAAGTAGTTAACAGAACTTTGACTACTTTGCTTCGGGCAATCATTGAAAAGAACATTAGGACTTGAGAGGTTTGTTTAACATTTGTTGAGTTTGCTTACAATAGGGTTATTCATAGCATTACGCATTGTTCTCCATTTGAGATTGTTTATGGTTTTAATCCGCTTACTCTTATTGATTTATTTTGTTACCTCCTAACAAGTTTGTGAGTGTTGATGCTGATTCTAAGGCAGATTTGGTGAAGAAACTACATAAGCAAGTTAGGGAGAGGATTGAAAAGCAAAATGAAAAAGTAGCTTCACGTGTGAATAAAGGAAGGAAGCCAATGATTTTTCAGCCTGGAGATTGGGTTGGTGTACATTTTCATAAGGAGCAATTTCCACTTCAAAAGAAGTCTAAGTTACACCCAAGGGGAGATGGTCAGTTTCAAATCCTTGAACGGATTAATGACAGTGCATACAAAGTGGACCTTCTAGGTGAGTATAATGTTAGTGCTTCATTTAACGTCGTTGATTTGAGTCCTTTAGATGTATGTGATGCTTTAGATTCAAGGACGAATCCTTTTGAGGAGAGGGAGAATGTTATGGAGCAGCTGACACATCACATTCAACATGGTCGTGTCAAAGGGCTTCCAGATCAAGTTCCACATGGTCATGTCGAAAAGCATCCATATCCATTTCAATATGGTCATGTCGAATAGGGTTTTTGACCTAAGCTTCGAGTCAAGGATCAAGTGCAAGACCAACATGTTTATAATTCAATTATCATGACTCCAAGACTCATTACAAGGTCTTGGTCAAAGAAGATTCAACAAGGATTGGTCCATCATCTACAAGGCTTGGTGAGCAAGGCTAGTGAAGGATTACAAGGCCACCAAATCCTTGAAATAATTTCAGCTCAAATCTAATGTAACTTAATTCAAATCCAAGTTACTAATGGGTTTAATTAGGTGTGATTTAAGGGCTGACCGAATTTGTCATTTGGAATAAATTAGTTTCCTATTTTACATATTTAACTTTATGGTAATTTACTTACAATTAGGAGTCCTAATTTTATGGTATTTAGATTTTATTTAGGAGTCCTAATTCATGAACGACAGCTGTTGTAAGGCTATTTAAATATTTCATAGCCAAACCATAGGGACATATTTTTTTATGATAATTTAAACCTAATAGTTTTTGCTTTTGTTTTTGTATTCTTGAGTAGAATGCATGCTTAAGGAACATTCAATGAGTTTGATCACCTTCTTGTAGAGTGTTTCGAAATTAGGGTTTATAAACAAGTTTTATAAGTTCCAATTCTTGATCAAATCATCTAAGCAATCTGATTCCTAACCATTCTTAGAGGTTGAAACCAAATTGGTGTTGGGTTTCCTTGTTAATGTGTTGGGGCTTATTCAGGGAGGTTCCGTATCACACGGTCACCTCGTTGATCCTTTGTGAAAAACATTTTGTTTCAGCTCAGTCCAGTTTCTGAGGCAACCAGTCATCTGTCGGTGGTCAGTGATTCAGAGTTTGGTAGCTTTGCATCAAGGTGAGTGGATGACAGCTTCAGACACATAGACTGTGTCTCCTTAACTTATATGTTTTTGTTGTGCTACGACCATAGCATGTAAACTGAAATAATTAAACGATCGAAAATCCTAAAATTTGGCCTACATGAGGACTTGTTTGATTGGAATTTGTTTTTGAAATTTTTCTGAATTTCGACAAATGGTGAAATCTGTTTTTGAAAAGTTATTTGAATTTTGGAATATTAATTACATTCTGATTCTAAAAAGGCTTTTATGTTTTTGTAAGAAATTGATCAGTTTCTGAAAATGATATAAATCGAGTTTATTATACCCCTTGATACATTTTTGAAATAAATTTGGAATCTTGTTTCTATGAATACTTGTATGCTTTGCATGTTGTTCGTTTGCAAAAGAATTTCCTCTGTTTTTTGAATACAAATTGTTATCTTATCTAATTGTTTGCTTTTGGAAATGTTGCTTTGATTTTTTTTTCTTTTGATCCATCATTGGATACAGCCTTGAGGGCTACCTTTGCGCCTTAGTGGCCATGTATATATCTTTGTGTCTTAGTAGCTAATATGTGTCTTAGTGGTTATACTCGCCTTGATGGTTGCACCTTGAGCTTATGTGGCAACTATCTGATTCTGGAATTTCTAATAAGCTAAAAAGATTTTTGATTTCTGTTCTGAAATTTTTTGTAAAAGCTTAAAAATGCTTTTGTACTTTGTTATTGGAACATTTGATTAACTAAAAGATTTTTGAAGGATTTTACTTTTTTTCTGAAAGAATACTAGTCTTGATAAAGTTTGAAAATATTTTTGAAAGATTTCGCTTAGTCCCTGAATGTATGTGTGCATGATGTATGCTTTATCTGTAAATGTTTTCAAAAATGGATTTATGGAAACACTATTACTTATATATAGTGTGTATACCCATATGTATATTTGACTATATTTGCATGTGGTATTTTTGAACTGTCTTCAAAACGATTTTTGTGAGGCCCAAAGCCTCTCTGAACTATTATCTCTCACTGAGTTCTTACCCTTTTTTTCTTGTTTATTTCTATCCCATTTTTCAGGTTTTGTTGATAGCAGATATCTGATTTTAGTGAGGTGTCATTAGTTGCATTGAGTGACCAATTGTTCGGGTCCAGTTTATATGTTTGTTAGATGCTCCACACCGAATTTATGTGGGTTACGTTCTTGTTTCTGATATTACAAATAATTTTATTTTGAAATTTTTTTGTATTTGATTTTCTAAATTTTTTACTCTATTAAATGAGATTCGCACTTTTATTAATATTGCTTAATTATTAATTTGAATATGAGATTGGGTAGTAAGTCTGATTCTCCGAGGCTTGTGCGAGATGAGTCGGGCTTCCAGTTCGATTCGTCTTGTACGCCGATCATGGTCCAGAAATAGGTTGTCACACACACACACATACATATATATATTTGTTTCTCTGAATCTTTATATCATTTGTACTAGTAAATAAATTTCTTAGAGAGGAAGTTGTATTTTTTATATTTAGTTTATTTATTAATTCCTAGGAATTAATTCACATGAGTGCTTGATCTAGATCTTTACTTCATAAAAAGTAATTTATAAAATACAATAATACCTTCATCATGAAATTGAATGAATATAGAAATAAAAAAATAATTTTGATTAATTTAAATAAGTTCTCAACAAAAAAATTATAAACTTAGTGAATATCAGTTTTATGAATCAACTCATTGTATGATTTTTTCTAATGCTAGTCAATTCAATAGAAATTCACATATATTGAACACTAAGAAAAAATAATTCATACTTGAACAAAGTCTTCAAAATTTTAGTGTTAAATGTAAAATGCTATGGAGACTGTATAGTTTTGTTCTTTTTATGAAGTCTAAGGGTATTTTCACCTTATATTGTTTTTTATAATACATAAAGTACAAGTTACTGACTTTCTCTCAATCAACTAAATTTCTCTGAAACACTTCTAAATTCTTACTTCATAGAACTTGCACTTTTACACTCTGTTTAGTAAACCAAACAAAGCTTGTTTTATTTATTTTTTGTTTTTTTAGCAGTGTTATGAAAAGAGGCATCCTATTTCCAATTAATAAATAGATTGAGTTGGTACAAATATTAATTTAATGAAAAAAATGCTAGCACGTGAGAAAAAACTATTGTTGTCTTATTAGGGAGAAAAAAATAATTGAAATTTAATAACTAGATCATTAATATTTTTTGGTAAAAAAATCAATCCTTAGTTACAACCTATTTAAAAATATAAAAACTCTTAGTTACAAGATCTTTCTTTTTTGATAGTTCATAATTACAAGATCTTAGGATCCCAGAGAAGGAAAAAAAACTCTCAAGATCGAACTAATAAACAAACCAAAAACAAAGAAAAAAATTGATAAAATTGTTCAACTAAATAAAATTTAAATTTTAAAAAATATAATAAAAATTTTAGTGGTTACGTTCATTATCTGGTGAGTTAATATTTTCTAAATCATGAAAAAAATAATAAATCGTTAACAATAATTTTTTCAAAAGAAATATTATCAGAAAATGTTTTAATTTAATTTGAAGGTTAATATCAGATATAATTTACCAAATCAAAGGTATTGAACTTCGCTTCACAGAGACCGCCATTTTCTTTTTTTATAGGTAGGAATCACTAACTTATTCGTCACTTTAGTTAGGTTAGCTTCCTAAAGTCAAGAGCAAGTGACACCACTTACTAATTATCACCATGATAAGACAACGTTACTGCATTACTACATTCGGTAGACACACCGTATCTCGTGGTCAAAAATAAAAAGAAAAAAGAAGCCACGCCGTATTTAACCAGCCACCACCACCGAAAGGTCCACAATTATCGGATAGTGTTATAATAATTTTTTTAAAAAAAATAATTATTAAAAAATTAAATTATTTAATTTTAATATAATTTTAAAAATAATTATTTAATTATAATTATAAAAATCTTAATTTAATCCTTAATTATTAAATTTAAATTAATTATTTAATTTTATAATATATTAAATAATTATAATTATTATTTAATTATTATTAAAATTATTTAATTTATTAAAAAAATACTTATTAAAAATCTTTTTAAAAATCCTCATCTAAAACTAACACAATCATCACCGGCCAATCACCAGCAAAACTCTCACCAACAACAAAACAAGCGAGGCCGTTCGTAGTCACGCCTTCGCTCCATCAAAACTCTCACCAGCAACAAAAGAAGTACGGGGCTGCAATAAATTCTGACAAATCTGCAATAAAGGTTGTTTTTCCATTGATAAGTCATGGTCTCTTCGTCAAAATAAATATGGCTTATTTGACATTAGTAATATTTTTGTGTATTTTATATAACTTTTACAAAAATAATTATTTAATTAAAAAATAAAAAAAAAAATATTTTTTAATAAATATTAAATATACAAAATGTGTTTATTAAATAAGTTTTATAATATTTTTTATGAACATATAATATATAATATTTTTTAATAATTAATAATAAATAAATAAATAAAAAATAATATATTTTTAATAAAACATATATGTTATATGTTTATAAAAAAATTATATGTTCGTATTATCAAATAGGTCTAATAATTTTTATTTTATTTTATTTTATAAATAATATTTATTTTAATACAAAATAATTTTTTTAAAAAAAATATTTTTTGTAAAAAAAAGAGAGTATACTCTTTCTCTTCCCTATATTTTTAGTCCACTTTTTCTTTTCTATATTTGTAGTCCTTCAAATCGACTTTGACCCCTGACCTATGAGAGAGAGGAAGGAAGAGAAAAAAGAGGTTTATGTGGAATGTACATGCAAAAACAATCCGATTAACTGAAACTAGGACAGAATTGCTAGTGGGGACATAATTGATAAATCGTCTAACGTTTAGGTGACATAATTGATAAACTCGGACGGAATTTTGCATGTTGTAACTTGAAATGTGTTTGTGTTGAAGAACTGATTTGAAGTTTTCCGTGAATTTATCTATTAAATTTGGCCTCATTTTTAGTGCATCGCATCCAGGAATTTCTTATTTCGCAAGGCTGAAGTTGCAGCTTAATCCGTAAAAGCAATATTGGTTTTGATTTTGCAATAGTACGTAGGAAGGGCACGTATACAGTAGAAAATTTAGGACACTATTTGAAACTCTATATGGTAAGTTTTATCAAATAATTTTAATTTTTTACTCGCATCTACACTTAATAAAACTAGACTTTACCAAGTGTGTAAACTAAAATAATTACTCTTTTCATCTTATAAAAATAGAATTGTTCACTTTTTAATAAATTAAAATAATTAGTTAGAAACATTAGTTTTAATAAAGTTTCTAAAAGTACCATCCATGAAATATATATCACTATTCAATTGGTAATTAATGACAATATACCATGCATTTGAACAGAAATAATATAGTACAATGCTATATAATTATCAGTTTTAAAAGAGAAATTAATCTATAATTTATGACAAAAAAACATGTTTATCGTTATTTAGCAGAGTGCGAAATTGTTGATAAATAAAAGCTTTAGGTCTAGTAATTGATTCTTAAGAAGCGTATATAGTTAGTATAGTAAGTACAATTTTTTGTTACAAAAAGAATCAAACTCCCAATCTTAAGCTTTATTTGTTTTGACAGAATTAAAAAGAAGCGAAAAGAACAGAAATAGGTTTTCTTTCCTATTCTATTGTTTGTTTAACGACGAAATGATGAGAAGTAAAAGAAAAGAAACAATGTGAAGAGAATTTGGTAGAATTCAAGCATGTATGTATTTTTCTCTAGATTGGAGTGAATCGGAGAGAAAAGAGAAAAAAGAATGAAGTAACAATTTTGTTCTCTACACTACAACAAGTAATAAATTAAGGAGTTGGCAAAATGGTCTTTTCATTTAGGAGAGAAATCTAATTTCCTCCATAATTATGTTGAAACAACCAAACAAGAGGAGGGAAGTCCAGTTTCTCTTCTCTTCAATTATTTCATTAGAGTAAATCAAGCTGTTAGTGTTTCAAACACACTTAAAGGTTGCAAACAAGTTGTTATTGTTACTAACACACACTTAAAGTCGAACTAATCCAGAGGGGTTAGTAACAAATATTCCCTCAAACAAGAGGAGTACATTGAAGTACTTGAAATCGTACTTTAGAACATGTGTTATGGTCCCTCAAACCATGAGACAAGTTCCACGCTAATAAAAGAAAACTAAAATTTGGATTCATAATACATGTAGAGCCAAATTTTACTTCTACATAGTAAGATATTTGATACATCTAATATCGTTTCAAAGGATTAACCAGAAAAAAGGAAATTTTGATGACATTGGTCTTGTCATTCTTCTAGAAACTTACCAGAAAAGATGAGTCCTTGAGAGAGTAAATTTTCAGGAATAAGAGCCATGATTTCCACCCAAGGCCTTGTCAAGCAAACAATTTTCGCCATGTATCTCAATTTCATTGCCTGCTCGCCCTTACTCCATATCTCTATATCTCATTTTCGTTGAGAACAATAAATAGTTGTTCTTTTTTCCTCAAATCCGAAAACTTAAGCCAAAATATTGAAACAAAACAAAGAACTTACTATAGCAGAGTACCCATGGACAGGGACGAACAGACAATGAGATAAAAATAACCGCCGCGAAATTTTTCAGTTGACAATGGCTAGCGTGGAAAACATACTCTTTTTTTTTCCAGATTGGAGACGAAGTGGGTCGTGGAAGGAAAAGATACGAAAAAGGAGTGGTAGGTTTGGTGGGTTTTTTGGGATTGATCTCTCCTATCTTATATAAGAAATGCTTTCTGTTCAAAAAAATATATAAGGAATGCTTTTTAAATTCACCTCTCAGCTTTTATATTTTTTTATTTATTTTAATTAGTGTCACAGAGTAAAAATTAATTCTCATAATCTCCAACTACCTTAAATTTTAAAGAAAATTCTATATAAATGTCTTTAAAATTTAAACTCAAGACTTCATAAGCTTAAATATAGATATTTATTAACTGAGTTATTTAATTGTGATAAATTTTATATAAGAATGATATATTACTATGTCTTGTAAATCCCCAAATGCGTTATGTAATCTATACATTTACAATCTAATTTTTTATTTATAGTTTAATTTGTTAAATCTAATCACTATCGACACAATTTTAGTCTTTTTGTACGCCAAGACAACTTATTTTTGCCTTTTTTTGGCCTAATACGTGTGAAATCTCCTGAACTTGTATCGATTATGCAAATTATCCTCTGAACTTCATGATTCGGTACAAATTCCCTCGAATTTGCAAAAATTACTATTGTTACCCCTCAAACGTTGAAAACATGATTGTTTAACATTGAATGTAATGAATGGGCATTGACGTGGCGGAGCGCGTGGATTAACGCATTGAGAAGAGTGTGAGATGTTCAGTTTAGATGACATGGAACACACTGTTCTGCCACATCAGCAATGCCACATCACCTAATTAACACATCATCCATATTTCTCTTACAATCTCAACAACGATAGACAAATCAATTGTAACATGATGTGGCATATGAGCTAATTAACCCAGATCAATTAACCACCCATCTCTCAAACCCAACACCCATTACCATCACCCATTAACAACTCTATCCCTCAACCTTCATCTTTGCATCTTCTTGGTCTTTATCTCACCGGCCACCACACGAAAATACAATAAGCCACAAACATCAATCTCTTATACTCCATCTCCATTCATTTGAATTTGCATCATTACAAAAGCATCGACCCATTTCAAGTAACTTAAAGAAATATGTTTCTTTTTTTAATAGAGAAAGAATAAGTTTTTTTATTGATTGGACTCCTTGTTGGAGCCAAAGCATTACAGGATGAACAGGATTTTCAAAACAATCTGGAGTTACAAAGGAGTTCAAATGCATTCTTGTGCAGAAATATGCTACCCTGTTGGCCTGTCTCGAAATCCAATCAATACAGCATAGGCAAAAGTTTTGTTGCAATTCATGCACCTCTGTAATTATGCTGGAAATTTCTCAGAACTCGTTATCAGCAGCATAAAACTCTTCTTGTAAAATTCAATGGACACAATAAATAATCTTCAAATCATATAACAAAATGAAATTTTCCAAACTACTGAAATCTCTGGATATGACAAATCTGAAGAAAAAAAATTGTTCAATCTGTTCAAATCTCCAAAGATGACACAATTGAGAAAAAAAAGGGTCCCATCTGACCAAAACTCTAGATACCACATCCTCTTGAAAATGAAGAACAAGAACGGCGATTTGACGAAGGTGAAGAATCAAATCTTCAGTCGTGAAACTCATTCGCACGATTGTTGCTTCATATAATGGCGATTTGATTTCTTCTCACAAAAACCCAGATTTGGTGAAGAGACAAAGGTCACCGATTTTGTATTTCTGATGAAGAGAGAATGAAATGGAGGCCGAGAAATGCAGTGGAATGGGTGAGTGAAAGAGAGACGGTGGCGGCAAAAAACCCAGAGAGTAAGAAATAAATGTATAGGTGAGTGAAAAAGAGATGGTGACGACGGAGTTGGGAGTGAGGAACGGCGTTGGTCTGCTAGGGTTTGTGAGATGAGGAGTGAGTGAGGAACGATGTTTGTCTAAAGGGTTGTTTTGGTTGGGTGGGTTTAATGGTTCAATAGTTCGGTTTGAATTAAGAATTAGGGTTTAATGGTCCACGTGACTTGTCTTTTTTTTCCACGCTGACATTCAAAAATCCACGTCACACACGTGGAAGACACCTGCTTTAGGCTGGTGTTAAATGATTATATTTTCAACATTTGAGGGATAACTATAGCGATATTTGCAAGTTCAAGGAAATTTATAATGAGTCACGAAATTCAGAGGATAAATTATATGATCGATGCAAGATTAGAGGGTTCAAATGTATCAAGCTTTTTTTTTATTAATGTCATGATATGTGACAGACTCACAGCCGTGGGCCTATGTCAAATTTTAATGACATTAAATCATTCTCTTGATAAAAAAATGACTTTATTGGACACGTTTGATTTACAAAATTTTAATATACCATATTTTATATTCAATAAAAATATTTAATATATTATAATTTTTAAAAAATGTATTATTTTTTATTGTATAATTTATCAATCTACAATCTACTTTTAATATGTACTATTTAAACTATCAAAATTAAATACCCCAATATTTGACAATTTTTTTGTCAAAAAGTAACTAATATGGAGAACTAATTAAATTAAGCTGAGCCTTTTAAAATATTAGAATATGAAGTGTCAACTAAAACGCAGGTTCGCATATAGTGTCGAGTCAACTCAGTATAATTGAGATAAAAGTGGATTAGTCTTTTCATTAAAAAATATTAAAATATTAATTGAAATTGAATTTCTCAAAAAGTCAAATATTTAACTTCTATTTGACATTAAGAATTAACTTTGGGAATAGGGTAAATTGAAATAATTTTATTTACAAATATATCTTTAAAATATTATTTACTTACGAATTTTTATTTTTTTATTTTTTAATCATTTCATAAATAATTTTTTAATTTTTTATATAAATAATTTTTTTATAAAAATTTCAAAAAATAATTTATATAAAATATTTTTTTATTTAATTAAATAAATATATTTTTATCAAATTTTAAAAATAATATTTATTATAAATTTGTATGAACTATTAACTATAGTTTTAATGCTCATTAGAGATATATTTATATAATAAAATAAATATTTATTTGTTTATATTATTAATTTAAATTTAATAATACTAAAAGTACTATTAATTTTTTTCAACTAATTTCTTGATAAGTATAATTTTTTAATTAAACACAATAAATATAGTCTAAAAATTTAAAATTATAACCTAACATATTTATAATTTATTTTCCAAAAAATCACTTCCTAAAAAATAATTTTTCAAAAATTAACTTTGCAAAGTTACATCAAACAAATCCTGAATATTTTGGATAATATAATTAATTTTTTTAAAAATTTGTTATATCTCAATTTGTTTACTATATAATTATTATTAATTATTATAAAATATTATAAAATTATATAATATATTCTCCTTTCAAACAAGCCTTTTATTATTTTTTTTAAACGAATCAGAATCGATAAAAAGTTTAATTGAGAAATTTTTTTTGTCGTGATAATTAAATGCTAAAAATGAATATGACAAACAGAAAGCAAGCGATTGGATATTTATTCGCGTTTTTACCCTGACTGAACATAATCTTTGCATGGTACGGCCACGCGGTAAGACTTTTTTGGACAAGTGGGTAGGAAGAGGACATAACGTACATTGTGGATAGAATTGTAGATAACCCAAATCAGGTATATGGGAGATCTTTCCCCACATTCAGAATCGATTATTGTATCGCTGTCTTTTTGAAAAGTGTGAAATTTATCCGTGGTGTGTTTTTTTTAATTGTAGAATTAGATTTTATATAAAAATTAATATATTTTTTAAAAAATTAAATACATATAAAAAATGAATATATTATAAGTATATTAAGCAAACAAACGTCATTAATATCAATACTGAGCACATAATATAGAGAGAATAATAAGTATATTTTTAAATTATAAAAAAGTTGAAGGTATACAAATAAATTGTACAAACAGTTACTATTAAGAGTAAATCAAATACTAATCTCGATACTAGCTAGATCAGCAAAGTGCAGCGGGATATTAGAATCGTTATATGTCTTGACAGTTAAACAATAATCTTTATAGACAGAAACAACCAATTAAAATACAGTTTAGAAACCAAACACAAAATTGCGATTAGTTAGGTAGACTAAAACTTTCTCTTCTCTCCCTTATTTTCAATGTGAAAAATGAGAGAGTGAGTGAGATGAGAGAGACGTTTCTGTGGGGGTGAAAAAACTCTCTCCCTTTTTTTTTCTTTTCTATTTTCTTCTTATATATTTTCTTTTCACCTCTATCACTGCCGTTTTTATTCTTTTCATTTATTACATATATAGAACCTTTAAGAATGGGCATAATTTGAGATTTCTTATAAGTTGGGTTCACTCTGCTCGTTAAGAAGTCCAACTCGTCAATTAATCTAATAACTGACGGATTCATGTTTATCCATTAACGTCATGGGCGTACCCAAATTTTTAACATCTCTCACTCGCACATGACGATATGGTTCATCATCATGCAACATGATTATTACTCACATAACCACGCTCGATCCTCTCGTCATACTTGCAAATAGACCGCATGACCATCATACATCAAGAGTACAAACACTATACACATATTAAAATTGTACAGTGATCTTGACTTACAAATCTTACAGCGATCTTAACTTACAAAACATCAAGTACAAAAAGCCATCATACACATTGGATTGTAAGACCAATTCAAAGGCTTGGGTACGTTAAAGGCTAAAAAAGCCAGGAGATCTGCAACAACATAGGCAGATTGACTAACACAATAGGTTGAAATATTACAAAAAAATCTAACACCAATCTAAAAATTAAAAAAATTGGATCTGGAACAGGAAAAGACCTCGAGCGTGAGTTCATGGAGTCGCAAAACCCTAGATCTGGACCAACGATCGACTAAGCAGTCGTCCATGACCCGCCATCGCCAACCACCAGCCAAGCTAAGGAAATCGCCGCCATCCACCATCAACAAACCCACCTACAGGGGGTACAAAATGGGACAGGAGCCCGACAAAGTCATGGACAAGAGCCATGAAAATAGAGGGAAATTGTAATACCCCGTTGATTCTGATTAGATTCCATGTAGCTTTTCGTTTAGCATCGATTTGATTCTTGATTGTTCGAGCTGATAGCTAGGTGTTTGGGATGATGTTTTGGTGTTTGATGATGATATTTTTGTAGGGTTTGGTGTTGTTAAGTCTCATGAGTGATTTGACATATGTTTGGAAGTGAGAAATGTCGTATATGGAGGTTAAGGCATAGCTCACGTACGTTATAGTTGAATACAACGTACGTTATCTACGTTTTGAGCAAAAGATGATCAACACACGTTGTTGGTAGTATAACGTACATTATACTTGCATTACGTAAGTTATTATTGTGATAACGTACATTATGCACTATTCTAGCAAAACAAAACCTTCTAGATTCGATTTTCAGCCTCATAACGTACGTTGCACGTAAGGGGCATACGTTGTGAATGTTCAAGACGTATGTGCATGGAAAATGACACACGTTACCTTTGAAAAGCATTGAAACGATATGTTTTGATCAGTCTATCTTTAAAAAATCCCAAACCCGACCATTTTGTTGTTCTTCCTCATTTTTCACCCTCTCTCAATCTCAGATTGGTTTTCTCTCTTCCGCTTTGCTTCCTCAACATTTCTAATAATCTTTGGAGGTAAGATTTCACTTCCTTGCTTATTTATTTCATCATTTTATGCATCAAATTCCTCGTTCTTGCTTTGGTCCGAATTTGAATGGGTTTCAATTTTGGATGATTTTGGATGAAATAAGGCTAGAGGATGCTAGAATAGGCTATAGAGGACATAAATGAACATGATTCAAGTCTTGAATCAAGAGATTCGATGAGTTCTTCGAATGTGTTAGGATTTGGACGAATTTTTTTTTTTTAGCAAGAATTTGAGTTGTTTTTGGCAAACCAATTGTACATTCATGTTCTTGAGGCTGAGTATGACCAATGTGGGTGTTTAGATTCGATTATTATCAGTTGAATCGAAAGTTGAACTATTTGGATAATTTGACATTTGAGGACCAAATGTGATATTTTGCATTTAGCGATTAAAATGTGATTTTGTATATGTTTGAGGATTAAATTATTTATTTTGGTGATTTTGACAACTAAATAATTATTTTTGGAGTGTTAGGGTTAATGTGTAAATCTGGAATATTTGGGGATTGAATGGTAAATTTTAAAAAGTTTAGGGACCAAAGATTAATTTTACATCGAGGTTGGATTTTTTATTATAATGTTAGACTTTAGTTATAAATGGGTTTTGGGTATGGTTGAGGATCTGAGTTTGCATTTGCATTATCATGCATTTTCGATACCGCCACAATACCAGTACCGCATTTGAGTCTGATATGATCTGTTTGCTATTAGTTCTTTTTGATTATGTCATTTGTCTTTTTTCAGCTTTGTTGGACATCCGAGGTGACCAACCATTCACCAGTGGTCTATGACCTGGACTCTCTGGCTCGACGTCAGGTGAGTGCAATAATAGCTTCAGACACATATGCTGTGTCTTTAAAAAACTTATATGTTTTTGGTGTGCTGGTCTAAATCTGTAAATGGACTAATTAAAGGATTGAGAGTTCCTAAATTCTGATTATGTGAACTATGAAATAAAATAATCAGTATAATATCTATATCTGAATAAATAAAAATATCAGTACTAGAATAAGTAACATAAATTGGTATCTGTATAAATGTTAATATTAGTATTAGTATGATATCAGTATCTGTATTAGTAAAAATTATTTGATTTGCATGCTTGCTTTGTTGAACCAAGTTTGGTGTACATGAAAATTCCCTCTAAGTTTTGATGATTTAACAAAACAATTGAAAAAGTTAAGCTATGCACTTTTGACAAAGATAAAGAAATTTTGAACTATTCCAGAATGGATACAATGAGTGTAGTACCTTGTAAATCAGAAGACAAAATGATCCAATCCTCTTTTGTGCGCATTATACAAGATGAAATCGACGTAGTGAAGAGGAAATTCATTCAGGTGACATACTATGCGGGTTGAGTTGTACTATGAGACAAATCTAAGACGCTCCTCGGGAATTTCAAATTTGAATATTCTCTGAAACTGTATGATGCAATCACGTGACAAATCAAAGGTGTAATCTTGGCGGTCCGTCTATGCCCGTAGAAGACAATGAAATGCACGTAGAACCATAGTATTATTGCTGCAGTATAAATGCTACGCACGTAGTAGTTTCTGAAATTTTGATCAAATCAAGCAGTGGATACTGGGATTCATACTATGCACGCAGAAGAGGGAAAGCAACACGTAATACTCTGATAGAAATGGACACTACGCACATACTATTTGTAGTATGCGTGTAGTAAGGACTGAGGTCAGCAATTTTAACAAGTTGCAGCTCTCTCACAACGGATTGTTTGAGCCCCACAATGGCTATTTCTGAGCTAATGCTCAATATTTTAAGGTCTAACAACCTTGGGTAAAAGATCCAAAATGGCATCCATGGGAGATATATCCAAATATGAAGGTTTGGCTACTAACTGAGCTCATTTCTTTGATGTCAGTGATTATATTTATTGGAAGACAATAATGATGGTCTTCTTAAGGTGCGAAGCTGAAGTGGTTTGGGTTGCAGTTAGACATGTCCCCATATTCCTGTGAAGATAGTAAATGGAGTAGAAATTCTGAAATCAAAAGCTGAATGGACAGACCGTAACAAAGAGATGGTGAGATATAACAACAAGGCCATGCACATTTTGTTTTATGCGTTGAGCAAAACACAATTTAACAAGGTCCAGCAGTGTTCTACTACTCATGAGATTTGGAGAACCTTGGAGATCACATATGAAGGAACATCCCAAGTGAAGGAGAACAAGGTCTCACTTCTTATGCACAAGTACGAGCTTTTCAAGATGAAAGAGGGAGAAGGAATTCAAGAGATGTTCGATTGCTTCAATGGCATTCTAAATGGATTGAAAGCTCTTAGCAAGACGTACTCAAACTCAAAGCTTGTAAGAAACATCTTGAGGGCATTGCCTAAATCTTGGGCATCCAAGAAAGATGTGATTCTTGAAGCTAAAGACCTCAACAAGCTACCTTTAGAGGAATTACTTAGATCTCTTCTCACTCATTAGATGGGATTGTATGAATATGAAGAGCAAGGATCCAAAAGTGGCAAGAGAAGAGGAATAGCTCTAAAATCTAAGGTGGTTGAAGACTCTGAAATTGAAGAAGAAAGTGAGAGTGATGATGAGGAAATTGCAATGTATGCAAGAAGATTCAAGTTGTTCATGAAGAGGGACAAGCCATGGGAGAAGAACAAGAATCAAAACAGTAAATATGAGCCAAAGAAGGAATTCAAAAAGGAACTCAATAAGGATTCTAAGTAGGAAAGCTCAATCATTTGCTACAATTACAACAAATTGGACCATGTCAAGCAAGAGTGTACTCTTCCCAAGAAATTCTCAAAATATTCAAAGAAGAAGAAGGGAAAGGCCATGAAAGCAACATGGAGCGATATTGATGAGTCAAGCATGGATGAGGATGAAGAGATATTGGAGATGGCAAACCTATATCTAATGGCCAAGGAAGATGATTCATTAAGTGATGATGATGATGAGGTATATGATCTTTATGCTTTTGATGAATTGCAAGATGTTTTTGATGATTTAAACAGTAAATTTGAGGAACTTGGTAGTAGGCATATTGCTTTGAAAAAGAGTTTTTCAAAACTTGAAGCTAAGGTGAAAGCCTTAGAGAAGAAAAATGAGGTTTTGATGAATGAAAAATATGTTTTGAAGAAAAGTGTTGAAG
>CAODLS010710579.1:0-10348 GCA_948243855.1 Flueggea neowawraea
TAAAAATTCAAATTTTTACCTAAATTTATTTATAATAATTATCCAAAAATAATTATTCTAAAAATAATTATCCACCAATAATTATTCAAAATAATTACTCCAAATATAATTATTCAAAAATAATTATAAAAATTATTCGGAGTATTACACCCAATCACTCGAGTAAATCTCGAGTGGCAATTGGCAATTGGCAATTGTTACACACCCTTAAAAATTGAGTATAGTAGAGTTAAGAAGGGTCGATACAATCCTAAATTCAATTCAATGGACTGTCAATTTTGGTCTCTTTTAAGTGATTTTTACACAATACATCCATAATATTTTACAATATTTATTTTGTACTATCCACTTTTGCATATTACATATTCACTTTTCGATATTTTTAAATTCATAAATGCATATTTTCAAATTTACTAACTCTTGTTTATATGTTGTTGATCTTCTGTTGGTGCTGTTTTATTTTCTAAAAATTAGAGTATTGTTTATACTATATTTGTAACTTGTATATCTTTTACAGAGATACAAAACATACAAGTATTAGTGTTACAACTTGTTTATACTATGTTTGTAACTTATATATACTACGTTTATAATTTGTTTATGATATTTTTGTAACTTATGTATTTTTTACAGAGTTTTATAACTTGTTTATGTCATATTTTCAACTTGTATATGCAATATATATACAATATACAAATATATATAATACATATAAATAACATATATACAATATATAAACAATATATATACAAGTACTTAAAAATGTAATTTAGATATTCCGCACCCACGCACGTAATATCGAAAATTGGCATGGTAAATCTGTAATATCAAATTTTGATCTCTATAATTGTATAAAAAGCCCTTAACGTTATGGGAGGACTTGACTTTCCAACAACACCAGCAATAACCATTTAAAACTCCTCAAATTTTAGTTGTATTATATGTGCAATGTAATATTTTAATGGTACCAATCAAGAATTTTAGTTTTACTGGATACTGGGTGCATTATACGAAAATCAAATTTCTGCAGTAACAGTTGACACTCACGAATTCTGCTTTCTAGTGAGTACAAGTCCAAATATCATACTTGTATGCAAACAATCGACATTCATGAATATAAATGAACATAATTGGCTATGCAATTAAATCTATTGTTAGAAAAGTTGGCTATTGTTAGAAGGTTTCGGTTATGGATCAACATGGTTGATTTTAGCTGTGTTACTCCTTTTATTGTCTATTAGAGCAGACTTTACACCACTTAATACATGTAATATAAATTAATCGAGGTAATTAAATTTTGGACATTTATTTGTAATACCCCATTGGATTCTGACATAGGTCTCTGTAGTTTTTCGTTCGTCTCCGATCCGATCCTTGGGATTTGGAGATGTTGCTTGGATGTTGGTGGTGTTAGAGAATTCTTTTGTGTGAATAAACTTGGAGTTATTCGAGTAAATTTGGGAGTTACTTGAGTAGGAATTTGTGTTACTCGAGTAGTCGGGAGTGGATTCGTGCTTCATGTTGTTCTGGGATCGAGACTTACTTGAGTAAGAGTAGGACTTACTCGAGTGAACGGGGTCGAAATTCCCTTTTGATGCTAGACTTACTGGAGTAAGCTTGGAATTACTTGAGTGAGCGGGGCCAGGATTCCCTTTGGAGGAAGATTTACTCGAGTAACATTCTGAGTTACTCCAGTAAGTCCTGAAATAACACAGACACTTAGCAAAACGTTGCGTTTTGCCGTCTAGGTCTATTTAATACCCCCACCCGACTTTGCTTCACCATTTACTCCTTCCAACAGCCACATTTATTCGGAAATACATCCATCTTCCTCTTCCATTGCCTACTCTTGATTCCTTGAGGTAAGATCTATTCTTTTTCACTCTTGTTGATTCCATTTTCTCATTGAATGCATTGTTTTGTTGGACATTTTGGGGAGTGACGTCTAGAATTAAGGTTTGAATTTGGGATGTGTTCTTGATGTTTCTGATGGGAATGAGCATTTAGGGAATAAAAATCGGGACTTTGGGAGTCTAGAAACACCTAGGTTAAGTCGAAAATCATAAGAATCGATGGTGTTCATAAATGGGTATGAACCATTTCGGGTTGGAGTGATTTCGGAGATTTCTGAGCAGGAGTTCACTCGAGTAAGTCATGAACTTACTCGAATGAGCGGAGTGTTGAATTACTCGAGTAAGCCCTTTCTTACTCGAGTAAGTCAAGGGGAAATTACTCGAGTAAGCCATGGTTTTAAGGGCCAAACTTGTAACTCTTTGTAATTCGTGATTTCTGAGAGTTAGGAGTCTTATTTAATGATTTTAACTACTTGAAGGACTAGTAGAACGCTTTGAGGACTGATTAGGGAGATGGGTCAATGACCTAACTGTAATTTTGCGTAGATTCCACATTTTTGGTCGAGAGTAATATATTCTCTTTAGAGTTAGGCTTTCAGTGACCTAGAGGGTCAACATCTGCATATGCATATCATGCATTCGGTACCGCCACAGTATCAACATCATTTTTTGATATCTGTTATGTATGTATCTGTTCCAGCTTTCTATTCCTTCCAGCACAACCAGCCACCTAGTGGGGCTTGACTGGAGTGTCAGCTTTGGACACCAGGTGAGTGAAATGACAGTTTCAGACATATAGACTGTGTCTTCCAACTTATATAGTTTTTGCTGTGTCGGGGTATGACATGAAATCTGACTAATAATTATTTGGCTAATTATTAATCGGACTTATGTGGTTTGTAATAACCAACATTTTATTCTGATAACATATATATTGGTATATATATATGTTTTTTGGAAAATATGGAAACCTATTCTGCATGAATGTTTATTATATTATTCGTAAATAATATATTATAATATGGGACACTTAGTTATAGGGTACGTAACCTTTGATATATCATTGTTTTGTCAAGACCCTAGTTACCGGGGTAAAGGGGCGACCGTGTATCTGGCCAGATACATGATCTGTTCTGTCTGGTAGCAGAGTCCACAATGCTATTTTGTCTGTTTTGGTCCCATACTTTGACTCTGATAAAGTTATATATATATATTCTGATACTGTCTGACTGCTTGTTATCTACTCTGAATGCGAACGTTTTGGAAAAAATGATTTCTGAAATTTATTATTTATGTAGGGTGTATACTATATTGTACTACTATATACGTGTAAGATATCTTTTGAATGGTTTTCAAAACTGTCTTTGTGAGGCACGTATGAGGCAATCTGAAGTGTTATTTCCTCACTGAGTTCTGACCCCCTTTCCTTTCTTGTCTATTTCCCTTGCCTATCTTATAGATATACTTTGACGCTTAACATCTGTTCGGCATCTCGATATCAGTGAGACATTCTTTGCTATTCAGTGAGTGCCCTCGTTCGGGCTTTACTTTTGTATTTTGTTATTAGAGTTCCACACCTTGTTGTTGTGAGATACTGAACTATACTTTTGTATTTTGGATAATAATTTTACTATAACAGTTTTATATTTATTTTGATACTATTTTGATATAGTTACACTGTTTTCTTATATGTATACATATCGTATTATATTCATAAATGTTTTGATAAATAATTATTTGGGTAGAATATCTGTATCTCTGACACTTTTGCTAGATGAGCTGAGTTTTCATAGACAATTCACCTTATACGTCGGTCACCAACCCGACTTGGGTCGTGACATTATTAGCCTGCGAATGAGATGGGTAATTGAAAATTGGCAGTGACTTGAGATCAATCAATAGGGGTAATATAAATTATATATTTTTTTGTGTCGATAATCAAGATGTTATTTAAAAAAATATGGACAACTCTTGATTCTGGCGTGTTGACCATAAAAATAATTTTGGGTAGGTAATGAAGATATAATTTATAAAATTTTGCTGTCAATTTTTTTTTATAAAATTTTAAACTGGTGAAAATTATTTTTTTCCCTGTGAAACAAACGGCAAAAAAATACTTTGTAGCCCATTTTTCATGCGATCACCAAATATTGAAAAATGCAATTCAGAAAAAAACATTTTTTAGAATTTTTTTATAGATAAATATTTTTTTAAAGAACACATTTTCCGTCAAGCAAACGGAACCTTGCTGAAATGAAGTTGGACAGAATTAGAGTATAATTGGATTACACAAGACGCGGCCGTGCGCAACAACTCAAATCGGCTAGTTCATGGAAGAATAATACAACTATATATAGATAAATAATTTAAGGGTTAACTGTGAAGTTTATTCGGCGAATTTTGAATATATAAATTGTAATTATGAATATATGCATATTGAATTTTTATCGGTAAATTTGATATAAATTAATTTATTTGAGGATCTAATCAGGGAAAATTTAACTTATGATGCATTAGATTAATTTTAATTTGATGATAATTAAAACTGAGGGTATCACTATCAATGATAAAGGCAACAACTACCGATTTAACTAATAAATAATATAATAAATAGATTTCACTTACTAACATCTCCCACATCGAAAGACAACAAGCATTGGCTGCAGGACTAGATACGATGTTGGTCTCGTGAGCAAATCATAGTCGAGTTGTTGACAGGAGTGCTCGACTATTTCACAATCTAGATACCACATGATCTGAATCAACAAACGATAAAGCATGGTGGAAGGAGAGGGGCAGTTTGTTTTCTTCATGGAGAAAATAACGTACTTTTCTCTCTCTCTCTCTCTCTTTTTCTTTCTCTTGTTTGTTATGTTGGTAGGAAATGAAGAAGCCCCTATTTATACTAACCTTCATGGCCTAATAGGTCTTACAAGCCCACCTCATTACCAACTCAATTGAACTGGTCAATTGGTCTTAGTATACGGTCTTGATTTACAATTTGACCGACTGAATTCGGTTCATCCGTCATTGGCGGACCATTTTTTCCGACAAACGATAATATTACTAAGTGTTGATTTTTATGTTGATAGACATATGTGGTACAACCACTTAGAATTGGACCACGCATTCAGGAATCCCATCCTCAATTGACAAATAGGTTAGGGTTTATAGAATTTAACTCACTGATTTCACCCATCGTGAATGCCATCATCGTTTGGGCATTCCTAATGGTTATATACTACAAGAGGTTGATAGGTCTGCTACATTAGTAATTGTGGTTTTTACACAATATATCTAAAATACTTTATAATATTTATTTTGTATTACCCACTTTTGCATATTACATATTTACTTTTCGATATTTTTAAATTAACAAATGGATATTTTCAAATTTACTAACTCTTGTTTATATGTTGTTGGAATGATGTTGATATTTTGTTGGTGTTGTTCTGTTTTTTAAAAATTAGGGTGTTGTTTATGACTTATTTATGCTATATTTGTAACTTGTATATCTTTTACAGAGATGCAGAACATACAAATATTAATTTTATAATTTTTTTATGTTATGTTTGTAACTTATATATACTACGTTTATGATTTATTTATACTTAATTTGTATATATTTTACAGAGATGTATAACATACAAATATTAGTTTTACAACTTATTTATGCTATGCTTATAACTTGTTTATGCTACGTTTATGACTTGTTTGTGTTATGTTTGTAACTTATATATTTTTTACAAAGATACAAAATATACAAATATTAGTTTTATAACTTGTTTATATTATGTTTGTAATTTGTACATTGATATATTTAACAAATATTTTTTTTATATCTTATCAGATTCGAGCCGAACACAACCCTGCCAATAATTTGTTATTTGGCACTTGGTTTGTATATGTATCAACCAATGGCAATAGTATGAGATCAAGTATCATACTATTGGCATTTAACAATCTTTCTTGTAAGAAAGACAAAGTACCCAATCATTACCATTTTATTTCTAGCACAACTACAATTTTCCACTTTGAAAAAAAAAAACGTCTAAAGACAATAATTAATAGACTAGGATAAGAAAATTAATATTGTAATAACAATAATAAGAAAATTATACCTGTATATATTTCAAAAAATAAAATTATACTCTTATAATGAAGAACCAAGATAGAACTTGTTTTGAGAGAGGATTAGAATTATTAATTGAATATCTATAGCTTGATTATCGCCTCACTAGGTTCATAATTTGTTATTTGGCACTTGGTTTGGCTTTATGATTAAAACTAGGGAGAAAAAAAAGTGAAGATGCTCCCTCCACACATTTAGCATAATACATATTTTAGATATCTATATAGATGGATTATAATTGTAGTTGTGTTTATTAGTTAGATTCTTATGCTAGCTGTACTTGTGGAACAAAGTTGTTGTAAGTGTAATAAGAAGTAATATATGCCAAATGAAGTTGATACTTAGTTTAAAAGAGAAGAAAAGTAATAGCAATAGGTTGGAGATTCCTGCACTTCATTCTCTCAAACATATAACCATTGGAACATTAGAAATTGGAAACAAATTATCTTCATTCCTACAGAGAGATGAGTATTGAATCTACATCATTCATGCAATAATTCAATTGTTGCCAACATCACTCGAAATAGACGTTCTATCCTTTTGGACTGCACATTTTCAATTTAATTCATCCTTTTTCTTTTTTTGATTGGTTGTTCGGATATTGACACTCAATCTTACATTAACAGGAAGAAAGACTTTACTTCGGTTTAAGTAACGTCTTCAAATGACAATGTCATCTTGCATGCTCAAATCTTTCACACCGTGGTCCATTATTTGATTTTTTTGGCCTATGCTATATATTCCAAACAAATTATGATGGAAAGAATTCAATTGACAACAAAATTGTCAAGTCTAATAGGTCTTTTTTTTCATCTTAATTTATAGTTTGGTCCTCTAGATGGTGATAGTTTCTTTTTCATAGGATGCTAAATTCTCCACCTTTACTTGTATTGCTTTAATTTGTGCGACATCTTTGCCAAAGTTGTTCAACGCTTGCTTCCGAAGTTTATTGTGTCTTTAATTATTTCTTGACTTAAGTAAGTTTTTAAAAATAGACGTGTAGCTCATTAGTATTACAGTTTCTCCATTATTAAAAAACAAAAGGTGTAATTCCTGATAAAAAGCAATACAAGCAAATAAAATGAATTATAGTAAAAAAATGTTTTAAAAAACCGTCTTTTCCTTCTCTCTTCCATCGTCCATCCCTTTCTTCTCCTCCCATCTCTAAATACAGAATCCCAGATTTGGATTAATTTCTCTGAATCCTCCCTTTTATTTGCCCTCGCCTCCTCCAAAGCCACTAAATTTCAAAACTCAAAATCAAATGCAAATCTTAGAATTAAAGAGCATATCTACTGAGGGGTTTATAGTCAGCCATGATACTTCCCCATTAGGGGCATGCTCCACTTCAACTGCATGAAGCGAAGCATGTGAGTGGACCCCACAACTTCCTTAATGCTGCATTTTGATTTTTCTTTTTTTTTTCTCCGCTTTTCTTTTATTTCTTTTTTTATTTTTTCTTTTCTTTATCTTCTTTTTTTCTTGTTTCTTTTATTTTTATTTTTTAATGTATTTTTATATTTTGTGTTATTTGAAACCATTTTGGACAGACTGAAATTAGAAATTAGTGTATTTTTATATTTTGTGTTATTTATGTAATCTCTTACTATACGTAATTTATTTTTATTTGTTTCATTCATTTTTTTATGTAATTTTCTATTATGAATAATTTATTTTTATTTGATCAATTCACATTTCCCATTGTTGATAACTATATTTTTTTAACTTAAATATTTACTCAATCGACAGTTAAATTTTACTTAACTAAAAATTTTATTTTCAAAAATTCAATAAATGATTTTCATTATAAAACCTCTTTATATTGTAATTTCTAAAATATTATTTTTAACTTAAATATTAACTATAAAAAATATTTATGTCAAATAAATATATTTATTATGATTTTATGTTGTAAACAAATTAAATAATGAATGAAGTGATTGTGAGTCTCATAATAGAGTATAATGAGAGGTTAATTATTAGGAAGAGAATATAATGAGTGAGAGGTTAGTAAATTACTAAGGGCTTTTTACACAATTACAGAGATCAAAAATTGATATTACAGATTCACCATACCAATTTTTGATATTACGCGGGTACTAAAAAAAATTTCTAAATTAAATATTTATATACTTCTATATATATTGTTTATATGTATTATACATATTTGTATGTTGTATATATATTATTTATATGTATTATACATATTTGTATGTTGTATATATATTGTATATATTTATAACTTATTGGTTGTGAAATTAATTCCAATGTTAATGGATCTAGATTTTAATTTTCAGTGTGAGCAAATAAAATGACTTATCAAAAGAAAAATCTGAATATCAAAAAATTTAATTAAAAATATGAAATTTCAACTTGAAAGTTGAAATAAAACAAAATCTTTTTTGATATTATTTAACTGATATTGTTTATTATTTTTTATATTTAAATAACCTTAATTATTTATATTAATGTATTAAATGTGATACTTGATCTAATTAATTCAATCTCTAATTTTTTCCTATTTTTTATTTTAATAGGAAGACAATGCTGCCATTTAGATCGATGTGCAACATGCCATGTAATTTTAAGTTTTTCCAAACTAAAAGAAATTTGCGATGTATGTTTACCTAACTCCTTGACCAACGATTGTAGCAAGTAAATGGACTAAACTTATGTTGGTGGGTCTTTACTCATTTGGACAATTTGCAAAAAAAAAACCACTATGATGAAGGGAGATTTTATTGAAAATAAAGATTGAGTACAAGAGATTAACATAAAAATATAAGAGAGAACAAAAGAAAGTGAATGAAGAAGAACAAAAATAGAGAAAAAAGACTAAGATAGTTGATCAACCCATAGGGGTAGTGTTGTATTGAGGAAGAGAGGTCTTTTCCAATGTCTGTCTTGGCTAATTTATACTGTTTTCATCAAGGATTTTCTTCTAATTGATCAATTTTGGCATTCCAAAAATCATGGAATCAACTCCTTAATTTGCTGCAAATTTTCCAAGTGGTTAGCCCCTTAGGCCCCCATGACACCTTTTTTGTGTGCAGAATTTTCATTTGCTGCTGCAGATTTATTTATGGTGATTTATTATTCTGAGGTCAAGCTCCCTTGATACTTTCTTTTTGCGGCAGATTTGTTTCCTTATGTGGGTTTGATTTGGATTTTGATTTTGTTTCCTCCATAATTTGCTCCAATCTTCCTTTCCTTGGGTTTTTATTTTCGTTTTTGTTACACCTTCTAAGGAATTGAAAAAATATACTGGAAACAATTACCCCCCGTATGTTCTTGGTTTGAGCTCCTGCAATGAACTAGTCCAGATCTATTACAAGTGGTGCCTCTCTGGTGTCCTTAAATATGGACAGTCTTCATGGTGAATGATATTACTCCTTGTGGGAGGAGCTTGTATTTTCTGTGGGATTCATGCAACTCCTCCTGCAAATTTAAAGTGGTGGTATACATAGGTCTTGTTAAAGCCAACTTTTTGCAAGCAAGTTTTCCCATATGTTAATGGATTTGACCCTCAATCGTGGCTTTTGGTAGGATACCGTTCTAATGGGGTCATCACCTGTGAAAGGGAAAATAGAATTTGTCCTCCTTAGGGACCAAAATTTTTATAAACTCTTACAAACACAAAAAATAATACCCAAACAAGGTAAACCTTAATAAATGAACTAGGAACAAACCTTACCTTGCCTGGGGGTTCCTTAAAGAAAATCCTCCCTTTTTTCGTGGAGGTTTAAAATTAGGCTCTTCTCGAGGAGGTTGCTTCCCTACTGGGGGCTGCTCCTTTACTGGAGCGTTGCTCTTTTAGAGGTTGCCCCTTTGTTGGCGTTTGTTTACTAATTTGTTCCTTTTCTGCCACTTTTATAGGAAGTTAGTGTCTCTTACTCCATTTGAGTTTTTATTTGGGGGAGATACATGCTTTGCTTTTTGAACTTCTCCTTCAATACATGCCACCATGCATTCCATGCACTGAACGAGTCAGCCAAAATGTCCTATCAATTTTTGGTGCCCTTCTTCTAGTTTCCAAATACTTTATTCGTGATGCTTTTGTAGTTCATCCATTTCTTCATACCCCAAGCCTGTAGATTGGTGGTCTCTTGCATAATTTTCAACACACTCCTCTTCGGTATTGTCACGACCCAAGTCGGGCCACAACCGGCGTACGAGGAGAATCGTCTATGAGAGTCCGACCCATCTCGCACAAGCCTCAAAATATGGAATTTCTACCCAAAATCATATTCAATTAAATAATAAAATCAAATAAAGGTTTAAACCTCATTTAATAAAACAAAATATATACAATATCAATTGCAGAAAATATTTCAAATTAAAAACATTTGAAATGTCAGAAACA
>CAODLS010710652.1:0-16420 GCA_948243855.1 Flueggea neowawraea
ATTAGCTTGGGCCAATGTGAGTCCTTTACGTAAACACGCAAGCTACTGCTAAATTACTTACTTATGTACTTGATTGCTCCCCTCCTCTTTGCCATCTTTTCCGATGTGGGCCTAGTTAGTTCCATTTAAATTCTCTTCTTCTGTAGCAAGTTTCCAAAGCCACCCACCTCATTATGTCAAGTTCTATTTTTTCTTACGGTATTTATACATTGTATAATTTACTTTTTTCACACTTATTTGTATAATATTAATTTATATATATATATATATATATATATATCATTATGTCAAGTTCTATTTTTTCTTACGGTATTTATACATTGTATAATTTACTTTTTTCACACTTATTTGTATAATATTAATTTATATATATATATATATATATATATATATAATCATAATGAGGTGAGCCGCCTTGGAAACTTACTACAGAAGAAGAGAAGTTAAATGGAACAAACTAGTCCCACATCGGAAAAGATGGCAAAGAGGATGGGAGCAATCAAGTATATAAGTGAAGAACCTACGAATGGCTGACGCTATTACATAGTGGTCTCACTTTGGCCCAAGCAAATATTAATAAAAACGGAGATTTGCTGGAGTCGAGGTCGATCATATACATACAAAAGATTTATGTCCACGGGTGGCCCGACCCGACCTTTTTTATTAAGCAGGCTTGGACTGAGCACTCAGTCCGATCGACAGGGTTTATTCTGGTCAACTGAGCTGAAAAAAATATGTCATAGTCCGCCCGGTCTGACCCTTTGCCCATCCTTAGAGGGGGTTAAATAGATTGTTGGAAATAGGAAGAGAATCAATTTCTGGACTGACGTGTGGGTTGGCGATAAAGGGTTGCTTGATTATATTGAATGGGATTGTTGTCATGAAGAGTTTGAAGAAACTGTGAGCCAATATGCCATAGATGACAGGAATTGGATTTGGAATAAACTTCATAACATTTTGACTGATGACGTTTGTGTTATGATTGCAAGTATAAAAGCTCCAAGTGACAATGATGATGCTGATCAAGTTTATTGGAGCCGAACCAGTGGTGGTAATTTTACAACTAGTTCAGCATATGAAATTCTTCGAGAGTATACATGGCAATAGGTAGAGGGAAAATGGCATTTGGTGTGGAGTTTCCCTGGCTTGTAAAAAGTTCTTACCTTTCTCTGGCTTCCTTTACATAATGCTCTACTTACTAATGAGCAGCGTGTTAGACAGCATATGGCCACTGATCCTTACTATGCTAGCTGCCCTGACCAAACCAAATCTTGATATCACATCTTAAAAAATTGTGTTTATGCTCATGCTGTGTGGAGCAATTTAGTTGATGTTGACTCCTTAAATGATTTTCTTACTACTGAGAATGAAGAATGGTTGATAACTAATCTAAAAGGTGACAAGTAGGGCTGGGCATTTTAGCCCAGCTTGTGGGTTGGCTCGAGCTTGGCCTGCCTAAATCAGGGCCTGGGTCGGGCAAAACCAATCGACCCGAAATAAATTCTGGGCCTGGCCCATGTTTGTTAAAAATTGGTCCGGCCCCTCCTGCCCATAATATATATTTCAAAAAAAAAAGTCAGCTCAGCCCTACTTAGGCTAGGTATTCAGCCCGGCAGGAGGTGGCCAGGCGTGGTGCCCGTGCCTAGTGACGAGAAATCATAATGGCACCCATTGGAAGGTTACGTTTAGAATAGCTTGCTGGTACCTTTGGAAGTGGCGAAACAAACGTGTTTTCTCTAACAAGATTATAACTTGTATTAGTGAACGAATAAGGGTGCATGCAGATGAAGTTTATAGAGCCATGTAGAAAATTGAACAGATAAATTTAGGTGGAAGAAATAGAATACGTATAATAGCGGAAACCACCTCCTCAAAATTGAACAAATAAATTTAGGCGAAAGAAACAAAATACGTATAATAGGGGAAACCACCTCTTGAGGGGGTCGTTAAATTAAACACTGATGGTTCGCACTTAACAAATTCCGAAAATGCTTTTGCAGCTGGTCTTTTAAGAGATGCTAATGGTCGTTGGTGAAGGCTTCATTGTTAACCTTAGTAAATGTAGCCCTCTCAATGCTGAATTATGGGCCATCTATAGAGGGTTAGAACTTGCATGTGATGCTGGTTTTAGTCATATATGTGTGGAGAGTGATAATCTAATGGCCGTTAATTGGATCAAGTGGAAAGAGGTTGTTGTCAACCAACAATAGGTTATTAGTTAATAAAATTTACAAAGTACTGTCCTCTTTAATAAAAAAAGAAAAATGTTTCTTCAGTAGGTAAGAAATCTTAAAACATTATTGCTATTTTTCTATTACAGTAACATTCGAACCTTTGATTTCAGGGTCTACAACATAGACACTCATCCGCTTGAGCCAGCCTCAAGTGGATCAAAAAGGCTATAATCGACAGCAAATTATTTAAGCACTCAACAATGGAGCTATATTTCATCTTAAACATTTTTCACCCTCATAAGTACACCCCTATAAATGTTGGAAACAGCAAAACCCTGCAATGTCTTGTTCTCTGTAACATATTAGGTAGACACTTGAGTGGTCTTCGGAGGAGGAGTATTTGCAAACACCCAGGTAAGATTGAAGTTCATAGATCTACAACCAGCAACTTCATTGATAGGAATAACATCAGAAATCTCTTTCAAATCATTTTCTGTGAGCTGAACTTTCAAAGATCCGATGTTTTCATCAAGATTTTTAAGCTTGGTTGTGCCTGCAGAAATTTAAAAGATTAACATTAGCCAAGAACATTGCAGAATGAAGATACGCAAAGGAAGAAGCTTTTCTTACCAGGGATCGGCACAACATCATTTCCTTGATTGAGAACCCATGCCAGGGCAAGCTGAGCAGGACTGCATCCGTGTTTCTTGGCCAATGCTTCGACGCGACTGTAAAACACCTTGTTCTTCTCCATATTTTCTTCTGAAAACCTTGGATGTGATTTCTGAGGTGATACAAGAAAAGAAAGAAATAAAAAAGAAATAAAATAGTTAAACTATGAACAAGAATAACCATTTATTTTCATGCTACTTGTACCCTGAAGAAGGTCTAGAAAAACTGGAAATAGCGGAAGTGTATTTATCAAGATTTAACATTCAAGGGAGAAAAAACATAAATTCTATACCAGTACAGTATCTGAACTCAAACTTTCCACAATTGCTCTACCACCAAAGAATCCGCGGCCAATAGGGCTATATGGAACTATTCCAATTCCAAGCTCTCTGTATATTTTACATGGCAAGATGCAATTGTGCGGTCAGTGATAGAATGTGACAGGATAAATTAACAGCGAAATTTTTCCTGAATTACTTAGTAGAGAAAACATTATATAAACTGGAATATTACTGTTTGTTTGCAGCATTAACTTGCAGTCAACATACCTGCAAAGCGGGATAATTTCTTCCTCAATGTCACGAGTCCAAAGTGACCATTCCATCTGTACTGCAGCGATGGGATGAACTGCATGAGCTCTTCGTATTGTGTCAGGACTTGCTTCAGATAATCCAATGTATTTAATCTTTCCCTCTTCCACCAACTTCTTAAGCTCTCCCATCTGCAACATACATTGAGGATCCAATATGAACACAACATATACTTAATAATTCAACAGGAAGTATCGTGATGTAATTCTTCCTGAAAACACTAAATAAAAAAACATACAGTTTCCTCTATTGGGACTGTAGTGTCAATTCGGTGCTGATAATAAAGATCAATGTATTCAACATCAAGGCGTTTCAAGCTAGCCTCACAGCAAGCACGGACATATTCAGTACTGCCCTTAACCGAAAAACCTTGGAAAAAATTGGAACCCTCGACATAAATTCCGAATTTTGTAGCCAACTGGACCTTCTCTCTGGGCAAATGCTTCAGTGCCTGCAAAAACCAAGCATTACTACACAAGAGAACAGAGATAGTGCAAAATGGTATTTCAATACATGTTCAACCCTTTTTTTTCTTTAAATGATTGATGAAATGGAATGACAACCACTTTTCAAATTACATGTAAAACTAAACTACCGATTAGTATTGTATTAAACTTTAGCAATAAGAGACCAGGAGTTTGATTTCGAGTAAAAAAAATAAAATAATTAATGTGGTGTTTTTTTAAATTACATAAGTAGATTGCATAGTAAAAAAAATAAAGAGTCCAATAGGTCATTTTAAAAGCTAAATATGCAGAATTTATACTACATTAAGAAGCATGAATATTGAAAATTAAAAAAGAAAAAGTTAAAATTTTCCTTCTTTAAAAAATCCTTAAAAAAGTTGTAATTAGTGAAAAATTATGTTAAATGTACCAAAAATCTTTTTTTTTTCTCGCATACCTATTACTATGCCTAATCCTACAAAAATCCCAATTTATTCTGATTGCGTAGAATTTGGTATTTGCATTCCACTCCAATTTGATTGCTATTCATAACCCTCCTTTGAAACGTTTGGAATAAAAAATGCAAGGAATTTTCCCCACATAGTAGAATGGGTGATTTGCTAAAATAGGCTACAAAACAAAAAACAATTGCTCTAATACAACATATGTGAAAAACTTACTAAAAATAGAAACACGGAATAAAATATTTCATAAATACAACAGTTTGGCCGCGTGTTAACCACACATCAGAACGTTGACCTCACTTTGACCACACTCTTTAAGTTAGTGAAGCAAGTACAACCAGAGTACAGACTAGTAAAACAATACCGAGTACAATTAGAGTACAAACAACAAAAATAAGAACAAATAGAGACCAAACACAAAATAAAAAATTGAGTACGTATGGAGTACAACTAGAGTAAAAATCGAGTACAATGGGAGAACAACACGAGTACAAAACCGAGTACTATAATAAAATGAGACCAAATGAATCAAGTTATTTAATATTTATTAGTTAGACTAACAAAATCTCTACAAAAAAAAAGTATAACAAGAGTACAAATGGAGTACATAATGAAAACGTGAGAATAAATGATGGATTGATTCTACAATTGTCAAGTATAGAGTACATTTAGAATACAAATACCATTTTTACATATTAGAAGGATTAGAATGTAATTAAATGAGGGACTGATTCTATAATTATCAAGTATTTTAGGGAATTACAAAATTTCAGCATAGGTCTCCTCTTTCATGGCTGCAGCTAGGGTTTACAAACCCAAGCAGCCGCCCTTCCCAAAATGTCCACCACCTCTCTGGCGTTGCCGCCGTCAGTCACAGTCTCCATTCAGACCTCTCTCTCTCTCTCTCTCTCTCTCTCTCTCTCTCACACACACACACACACACCCTCCCAACGGTTGCGTCTTTATCTCTCTCTCCACATCGCAAAACCTCGTCTCTCGCTTTCTTTCCCTTTCTGTTTCTTCGCCTCGACACACCATTCTCTCTTGTTCTATTCAGCAAAACAACGGATCTGAAGGAAGAAGCAGTGACGAGGCGGAGAAGAGAGAGGAAGAGAAGTTGAGATGCGAAGGAAAAGAAGAAGGGAAGAGAGAAGGAAGAGAGGGAGACAGATGATGAGAGACAGGCGGAGGAATAAAAGATGGAGAGGAAGAAGGCAGCGATGAACGAAGAAGAAGAGAGCGGGAGGCAAGTGGAGAAGGAGAAGGAGAAGAGGTGAGGAGATGAAAAAATCCGTTTGTAGAGAGAGAGTGGAGAGAAAGAGACAGATGAGTTAGAGAGAGGAGAGAGAAATGAAAAAAAAATTGTTGTATTTAAGAAATGTATAATAAGAGTGTTGTATTTGATTATATATATAAACGGTTGTTCTATTTGTGAACTTACAATACAAAAAAATGAAATAGGGAGTAATTTCCTCTAGTAGGATTTAATTGCAAATCTTCTCTAAAACATACGATATTAATTCCATAGTAATAAAGAATTCTAATTAAAGTACGAAAATTGTTAAATATATTATTTAAAAATATAATTTTATGTAGATAATAAATTTTAATAATATATCAACTATATGGTTAACAAATTACATGATATTATAAAACTTTAAATTTTATTTGATTGATGAAATATTTATTGTGCACTAGAGGTAACAATCTAGTTGGAATATTTGTTCGATCATTGATCTTTTAGTCTCATGCCTTTTCATTAAAAAAAAAGAAATATTTATTGTTAAATTGCTTTACAACTAGTATCTTCTTCCAATCATTTGGAAATGCTTGATCATTAACCAACAAATGAAGCGTCGAAAGTTTCAGCTAATGCAGAGGCAGCGTTGTCATGGTTGTTGAGTACAAAAACTTGAACACGAACAGAATCAGAAAGCATTACCTTTCCAACCAAGACTTCATTGGTGTGAGATCCATAAACATCTGCAGTGTCGAACAATGTAATTCCTCTATTGAATGCCTCAATGATGATCGAAATCCCAACTTCTTCAGAAACAGGGGCATTGTACATGCCAGTAAGTCCCATACATCCATACCCCAACTTTGAGACCTGACAGACAGTAACGAATATTGAGACACTACCGAAGCATCATTACAAAAACAACATATTTTGCTTCTAAAACATATAATCAGTACACATGCTTTATTCTGACGAATTTGTTAGACTCAATAGATTGCATAGTAAAAATGCGTAGGGTGAGAATATGAAACTATAATGTGTTGAATAAGTGAAACTATAATGTGTTGAATATGCAATATCTTAAATCGATATGCTAAAAAAATTAAATCATGTAGCCATTGAGGGAAAAATTGAAAAAAAAAACTTGAAAAACAGAAGTGAATGAAGATGACCTCTAATCCTTGGTTACCAAGTTTCACTCTTGGAATCATACTTTTCTTCTTCTCTGCTATTAGTTCTTGTTTTGCTTATATCTGAAGCAAGTGAGAACTTTTTGGAGTAATTTTGTCACTGCAAGTACCAAATAGGTGCTTAATCTAGATTCTAATTGATACTTATATGGACAGGAAATGCTCGTAGATGGTGCATGATGGTCACATGGCAGCAACCATCGACGAGACTGAGAGGATCAAGGCACTGACGAGTCATTTTCTATATTGTCTTTCTTTTAAACTAATCAATTAGCCAGATTTTTTTGACTAAGAATCAATTCGCCAGGTTGAGCTCTCTTTTCTAGACTTTGTTTAATGTGCAAGTGTGAATTAAAAAATTACAACTTTTGGAAAATGAGAGCCATGTGCAAATTGTCAGGCTGTTCGTATATAAGGGAAGCACTGTTTATCATCTTCACTCGTTTAGACCAATTTTTTTAATAGAAGAGGGTGTTATCTCTTTAAGTATTATACTCATTTAGACCAATTTAACAAACGCCACATAAAAAAATATTATTTCAGTTTTAAATATAATAAAACATTTTCAATATATATATATATATATAATTAACTGACTAAACAAACCACTATTCCAGTTATAAATATGCTGCACTTGATAGAACTTTACCTTGAATATGAAACAGTACATTTTCAAATGACACATAAGGCTTATTTGGCAAGAAATTTAGCATATATTCATCATAGAGTATTTGGATTTCGAGATTGGATTGTTGCGGAGTGCAAATTTGTGAAAGGGAGGGAACTGCTGCGTAATTTCGTCTTCTAACAAGGCGCAGTCATCCGTTGATAATCGCATGATCCAAAGAGCACCAGCCACTATTGCATCCACCCATGTAAAATGGGGCAAAAGTTTACGACTACATGAGTTTGAAGCCCCTTTTCCTTAACGTCCTACGATCACTTCACCATTCAAATGGGCCGTGCCTTTGGCACTATAAAAGTGAAGATTTGTTTTTTTTTTTTGGGAGGAAACTCCATTACTTCTTCATTGATCGTTGTTCTGCAAATACAAAAGGCTCGCAATATCAAGTGGAGATGCAAAAAACCATTTCAGTGGACATTTACCTTGCTTGGTCTTTTTAGCCACTTAACCTGCTACAGTGGTTACATTTCTACTTATCATAACATATATAGATGTACGGACGTGGAAAAAAAAATTGGATACTTTTATCCCTCTTTTTTATTTATAAATACTATTAAGTTATTTGCTATATAAGTATTTGATAATTAAATAAAAATTAAATGAAAGAGTTCTAATATTCTACAACTACTACTTTAATAATAATATTATGTTATATATTTTTGTATATTTAAAATTGTTATAAATGAATATGAACATTTTAAATGTGGCATAATAGTATTTTCTTCATTATTGAGGGTATAACTAAATTATACGAATCACAAAATATTTGTATTTTGCAACATGTATTTTTCTTTACTTGGTATATCATGTATTTGTATATGATAGCTATACAATTAGCTCCAACTTTCTTATACTATAAAACTAATTATAAACATATATATATAGTTTTATCTCCTAACTAAATCTGTATAGTTAAACTTCTTTTATTTGTTGTATTGGTAGTTTATAGTACAAGTTATCCTAATGACAAATATCAAGTAGTGAAATTGTTGTTACATTTTAGGTTAATTTAATTAAATATATCTCATTTTATATGCAAAAAATTCCGTTTACCACATTATTGGCTTATTCTTATTATAAGATAAAGACAAATATTATTTTTCTTTTTCCAATATTACATGAAAAGCATATATATATTTGTGTGCGTGTGCGCACGTGTACGTGTGTATTTATATTTATTAAAATGTAATTTAATCTTATATTGAACATATTATTTTAAAATTTTTATAGAAGTCAAAATTCATGGGCAAAAGCACGTCTGCTAAAAGGTAGTCTATTTAAAAGAATGTAACAAAATCTTGAGCTATTCGCATGATATCTATGACAACACAGCTTCCATGTCCCTTCTGCAAAAGTGAAGATTGAAGAACGAATTCCCGCTAACAATGTAATGGAAGAGATTACATGAGCTTTAAGTTTGAGGATATTACATTCTACATGGTATATGTAAAAGATGAAAATAAATGCTACAATATCATTACGTCTTCTTTTTCAATCATATATATATATATATATATATATATGATTGAAATTTGATTATTCACCATGTATAAGAATTCCCGCTAAACATGCATAGTTGAATGATTAAAGCGCCTAATTCATAATTGATGAATTTGTAGGTTCAATTTCTACTGGATGCAGACAATGGGACCCTTCAATAAGTTTATTGGAATTGATTCTGTATTAATGGAATCTCATCATCCATGAAGGGCAATCACTCATTCTTAAGACCAAAAATTGGGGCAGAAATTGAGGGGAGGGAACTCTCTGTTCTTGCTTTTCCTGTAGCTGGATAAAAAAGGAGGAAAGCAAGTCAAAATAGAAAAACTCATATTGAATTTAGGGATAATCAAGCTCGAATAATATATATATATATATAAAAGTCATTTTGTTTGTCCCATTAGGATTTGAGTCACGACTCCTTAGCACAGTATTAATGGTATATTTTGGTTTATTTCTATTATACTTTTGGTATACTATATTGGTAAATATTTTCTGTTTTTATTCAGAAATTTGCAAAATTTTAGCTAGAATCGTATTCTTACAAAAAAAAAGTTTTTATTTTCTCAATATTTGTTTTCATTTCACTTTAACTCAAATGAGAGTTAAATTTTAAAAAACCAGTCGTTCAAGGTTTTAGTTTTTTTGATCAACACCAGTCATTCAAGTACTTGATATCCGATTGAAAATGATCACAAGTAGTAATTAACATTGAAGCCCAATGGCACAATTGAGAAAGAATTTTTTTTTATAAATCATATTTATAACTTGATTTCTCATCCAATTAATGATATTTTAAAAATGAAAGGTTCATTTTTGGGCTTATTATGCTCTTTATGTTTATACTAATTAAAAAGTAAGCTATCCACTAAGTCTTACATTTCCCAAACCTAAGGCATTTACTAAATATGAATTAAATTCTTAAAAAGTAAAATAAACTTCAATCAACACTATTTATTAAAAATCCATGTTGATTTCGTCAAATCTATTAGACTATTACTAAAATGTAAAAACTTAAAAAATGCCATTTGTTCAGATAATTTTTAAGAAGAAATTGAAACAAGAGATGTGCTAGCAAAAGGACAGCTAAAAAAAATAATTACAAAGCTTGCTAGTTATATTTACAAATATATCTTTGACAAGGTCAATTATTGGTGATAATGTGACTTGATTGACGTCTACTTCTGAACGAATTTTAAATATTGGGTATAATTCTACGTTGAATATGACATTCTGGGAATATATTAGGCCGTAATTATATACTATCTTGAATCTAAGCTTAATTTCACTTCGAAAAGTACTTATGAATGAATGACCCATAATATAAACATTGATATGCGATATTGTTTGCCACACAAAATTTTAGTGTTACATGAAAGAAGCATTAATTATGATTATGAGCGTCAAAACAATGCATTCTGACACGACAAACTAATTCATCATATTGGAAAACATACTAAAGAGAACGATAAGTATAATTTTTTGCCTAAAAGCAAGGAACAAGCATGATAGCAACACTCCACCTTCTTGGTGAAATGATGGATGCTCCTTTACTGAGTATTGTGTTAATTAACTTGCAACAATATTAATTGATTTTTTTTTAAAAAATTTTTTAGCAGTTCCTTTCCATGCTAAAATTTCCTCTTTGTATTAATATAAGATTAAAATTTTATCAATTGTGTCAAGTTCTGGTGGTTTTCCTGTGGTTATTATAATCCATTGTTATATATTTAACTCATGGATAAAAGTATTCATGCATATTCTAATTCTAAATAGAGTTTTTTTCACTTTATTTTTTGAAAAAGAAAAATCTGTAACATATCAATCTATATCTGTAATCTACAATTTCACTCAACTAAAATTTCTTTCGAATATATATACATTCAATTTGCAATATTTTAGACAAACTTGAGTCATCAAAAATTATTCTACCATTTATAATTTTTCGTTTCTTAAATCTTTTTAGGATAAAGCAAAGATCAAGGAAGAAAACAATAATGAATTTATTATATTATATATGTTGAAAGTATTCATCAAATGCTTGATAATAGAACGAAACTATATGGTGCTACATAATCAGAATTTGGCCCCTCACAAATAATTGTGTTTAAGCAAAATGCAATGCTAACTAACTTGATGATGCGACTCCAAAGTGTGGTCGGCTATAAGATATTTATTTAAAAGCCAAAAATTTGTGCTTTTTGCATAATTCATACCTTTATTTTTGTTGTGTGCCTCCACGTTTAGTGCTTCTATATGTTACTGTTCTATGAAAACAACATTTGCCATATTAAACCAAGAAATACGTATAATTAATAAATGAATGAAATGTGATATAACAATGGATTAGAATAATAAGTCTTGTAGCTTAATAGTACATATGTTTTAATTAAATCATCCAGTTTAAAACTACTTGAGTAATTTCAATTTGAGTCAAGTAAGATTTTTGCATGCGACAAAATTCTTCTAAAAGAGTTTTTTTAAGTCATCTTTAACACTACAAGTTCGATAATTCCAAGTTGAATTAAATGTATAAAAAAAGAGATTATAAGAATAATTTAGTATGAGTAATTATACTTCAGCTTATGAAAATGGCTATTCAGCTCCCAACTCCTTTTCTTTCACTGAAGAAAAAACTAAATAAACAACTGTAACACCAAACTAACTAAGAGACTAATTGGGTCATGAAAAATAGGGAAAAGGGCTGAAAGTTCAAAGTGTAACAACTTTGATAAAATAATTAATACTACCTACGTTGTTTTTATTTATTAATGCATATCCAAAGTCAGATGGACCAGTTCACATAGCCGTGTCGTTAGTGTTATTCCTAATCAATGTTAAGTGTTTTAATATGATTGCTTTTCGAGAGTATAATTGGCACCAATCAAAAGCAAGACTTTCATCAGGGAAAAACACAGACTAATGGGGTTCACTTATTCTTTTATATGTAATGAGAAGTCCCATCAGGATTTATAAAGGATGAATAATAGATGACAGAAACAATTAAGTGAATGCACTAATACATCACACAACTATGTTTAGTTCTTTTCTTTTTATGAAGAAGTGAATGATTTTTACTTCAAGCAGTCATAAAGGAAGTGGCGCTAATAAAAAATTATGAATTAAAGAACATCGGCCCTTATTCATCGGTCACTAATTTTAGCTTTGTAATTATAGCGTAATGTTTAGATGATTCAAAATTTTTAGAGAAATGTACAATTTTACTAGATAATATATAATCTAAAGTAGAAATGTACATTCGAAATTCATCTATTATGGTGCAATTGACATGGATCTGTTTATTGATCGTGGTTTGTGAATGGCTCAATGCTTTATCACGGAGGCTATTCCAATAGCACTAGCCTTACCAAACAAGTTTAAAAATGTTCTGGGTTTGAGGTGTTCCCACAATAATTCAAAAATTACTATATTTTATGCACATATTTATTCCTCAGGGTATGAGTTTGCGATTGTATAGGAATAAGAAAACAATACACATAATTTTCTGTAATTCAAAAAAAAAAAAGCTTACTAAAGAAAATTTCATTCATTTATCATCACTGAACTCAACTAATTAAGTAAACAAACAGATGTACATCAAATTAGCAAATGGATTATTAAAACATCAAATTCTCATCCCCTCCTTTTAGTTTTGCAAAAAGATAAAAAAGAAAGAAATGAATGCACTAGCACATAACCCTATTCAGAGGGAAGACTTTGATAGGCCTATGAAATGCTTTACATAGTTTCTTTTCTTTTCTTTAGTTTCTGTGAGCCAAAAGCAACAGCTATGAAATTTGAAGCCAAGCAAAACCTGGTCCCCTCTATATGCTACTTGTATTTGATGCTCCTTTTTTTGTTTCATGCTTGATGCTTACCTTACAACAACACACCCACAGAGAGAGAGAGACAGTGAGGGAGAGAGAGAGAGAAAGAAGGTGCCATGAAAGGGTCAGCCAAGAAAGAAAAGTTTAGAAAAGCCTTCCTAGGGGAAATTTAGAAACTCTCACAAACCTGTCTGCATGTGGTGGCGTGGGCGTGCCAATATTCAATTTCCGTCTTTTGGGACCACAATTCTTTGCCTCTTTTTTCTCTTCTCTATGTTTTACTTTTCTATCTCCTAATTACTTTTTTTAGCCTCAGTTCCTGTCTTTACCAATGTCAACAACACTACCAAATCACAAATTCATTGATAGATAATTCAAATGACAATAAGTATGTTTGAGCATTGAGAAAACTTCATAATTAGTCTTAATTTTGAACTCTTCGGAATGTAAAATTCTCTTTAAATGATGAGAGACTTGGCAATTAATAGTAAATTTGAACTCTTCAAAGCATAAAATGATCAACTCTCAAGTCTTTTGAAGCAAACAAAGATATGGAATATAGATGGACGAGGTTATAATCCTTTTGAACTTATCTTCTTTGTCTACTTTTAAAATTAGAGATTTAATTATACTCTTCAAATTAAATCTAATAGTTTATATATTTCTAAAAAATTAAATTTTTTTAATCAATTTAATGGTTTAGATCTTGCTATGTTTTCAAAATTTAATTTAATGATTCAAATCTTACCAAGCTAAGAAATTTTTTTAAATTTGTAGCAAGATTTGAGTTATTAAATTTAATTTGACGAGTATAATTAAATCTCTAGTTTTAAAAATACACAAAGAAGATGGTGGCAAAAGGACCGTACCTAGAGGTTATGAATAATCACTAATTTAGTGGCTTAAATTAAATCTCTATTAAAAAATCCATTTAATTTGACTATTCAATTGCAACATGTGGTTCAGACCCATGAGGAGTGATTTAGCTAGTAGGCAAGTGATGACTTATATGCTAGGTCTTCAGTTCAAATCTAATTAAAAAAAAACTATCCCAAAAAACATGTAGTTCAGATCAAATAAGTGTTCTTTTCAAAAGCATAACCCTAATCACGAGATAGTTTTTGTGAGAACTTTAATTTTACTATTTCACTTATAACTCACATGAAAAAGAGAGGGTAAAACTCATTTTCCAGGTACATTTAATTAATGCTGTATATGTTAATTGTTAGTCGTTGTCACGTTTGGCCGTTCATGACATTCTAGTCACACACAAGACAAAATGATGAGGTTGGGAGATAGCAAAAATAAGCCTGGTCAAAGGAATCCAATTCCTCTATAACTATAAACTCCTCTATTTATAACCTCTCGTCTTTTCTTATCTCAAACCTTCAACAAGAAGCAGAAACAAATAAAGAAGAAGAATATAAGATGATGGTGACGAAGAGAGAAAACAATTCAAGATGATGCTCTGGTTTGGTGCCGATGATTTCTGTCATGCATCCTCTAGTTGTTGAAGCTGCCAGCATGATCTAGCCTTTCTTGCTTGAGGAAAGATTAGATCATGTGGCAGCTTCATCTACTGATGGTAGCATGAAAAACCCTAGTCACATAAACCCTAATTTCCCCATCTGATTCAAAATCGATTATTTAACAGAGTTTTATCATGGAAAACGCAGTAAATGAGGTATCATATCCTCATTTAATTTCTTTTCACTTATTGTTTTATTGCTTGAATTTGATAATTCAGTTTTTTTATGTATATACATGTTCTTTTTTTTTTCTTTTATAGTAATTGTTGAGGTTTCTCAGCTAGTTGAGGTTGTGTTCTGTTGTATGTCAAGATTTTGAGAAGAATCTTGAAAACAGGTGTGTGATGTTGTTAGGGTTTTATGTGACAAGATTTGTCTGTCTTAACATGGCTGGTGCTTTTGAGATCCAGCCTCGTGCCTTGAAGAGAGTGCTTTTGTTTTCAATCATTCACTTATTCATATGTACTGTTCATTTCAGTTTCTGTTGCAAATACGTGCATTCCTTAATTTTTACTTATCTATTCAGTTCTATTATCCTCTTTTATATTCTCCTATTCTTGTCAAGCATTTTCATTAATTAAGGCTGAATTGCATCTTTTTGACATAGACTAAATTTTAAAAAAACAAGAATAAGAGAGAGAGATAAATGAACTTCTTGGAAGAATGAAAAAGTTTTCTTCAATCACCTTCCACCCCAAAGTCTTATCATTATCTGTGAATTTGATGTTTATAATTTCTTAAATTGTTTGATTTGAAGCAAATATATCCATACAGATGATTTGTATTGTTTTCCTTTTTGTTTTTGTTGGATCTAATATTCTAACGATGAAAGTCACTGTATTTATAAGCATCAATTTTGTTTGTCTGGAGAAGAATCAACTATATTACAAGTACATATATATATATATGGACACTAAGCCATAGTCTAGTACTGATCATACTAAAATTATCTTTAATACTAAAGAGTTGAAAGTTCAATTTTTAATAGAAATCTATTTTAAGAATAATGAATGGAGATCAAATTTGGTACAGATTATAGCACAACGGTCTTTCTATCTTACTCTTGTTTGCAATTTAGGAATCATAGTGCACAAAAGTAACAAAAGTCACTTCTCTCAAAATAATCCCTTTTATGGAAAAGTTCACAAGATCTACGAAGGACTTAGAGAGGGCTAAATATATATTAACCCCTTTTATATAATATTTTCACTATTTATGTGCAAGTTTTTGAGGACTCTTCTTCCTTCCCTTTGAAATGTAGATGAAAGATGAACATCTCTAATTTTTCAGGAAAATGTCAAAGTCCAAAATACGAAGCACACGTACAATGAATGCCCTTCTTAAGAAGGAAACTACAGTTTCGGTGAAGCTTTTTGTCAGTCATTGAAGAAGTCAAGTGGCAATGGTATACATTAGAGATATATATGTTTGTTTGTGCAGCTGTGTATATTGCATTAATTCCTTGTTTTTAGGCTTACAGATAATTTTCTTTGTTTCCTTGTATGTATTAATAACTACTGTTTCAGAGTCTGTATATATTGCGGTAAGTTTGCCTAATGAATTACAGAATTTATTCCCCACAAAAATCTCTTTGGTATCACACACAAGCTAGCTATGATTACATCATCTTTTGTTTTTGATCGTTTGCATGTAAAACTATGTAGCAAGTGACATGTGAAGATAGTTTTGTTTCGACAATATCTGTATATTTGTTTTGTGTAGCATGTAATATTTATATGGTCAGTAATGGTCTTATAGCTCATTGATAGGATCAAAAATTTGATTCCGAGGAGAAGCAAATACAATGACTTATAAAAACAAAATATTTAGGTAGTATATGACTATTGTAATGAAGAATTAAAAAGAAAAAACTGAAACAAGCAATAGACTTGAAGAAAAAAATCGTTAATACTCTAATTATTATATGTATTACTATGGTTATGCCGTATTTATGATCAATGTCGCAATGAATTTCAATTTATCACTTCACTCTTGTATTTAACTTGATCAAGAAAAGAACATGTATGGTTGCATACATTGGAAGAACATGTTCATATATTAGTGTAATAACTTGAATTTTGTGACTATTTTTGGGTAAATTTT
>CAODLS010710658.1:0-14583 GCA_948243855.1 Flueggea neowawraea
TTTTTGCACAAAGGGGAAAACCGAATCCTTGTAGGGCAAGGAGAAGGGGAATTTCGGTTCAAATGTGCCGTCTATCTATGTCATCTCATATGCCTATAAATAGACTTGCACCCCTTGCCATTTAATCATCTCATTGCCGAACTTGTGTGCCACAATTCAAAGAGAGAAAATAATTTTTGTGAGCTTTAGAATAGTGATTCTAAAAGGTGCTAGTACACTGCAATCATTCCAAGGTAAGTTCGTTCATGTGGATACCTCTAGCTACGTTCGCGAAAAACCAACGTGATTCCACAAAGGTGATTCGGGTTCTTAGTGCTAAGAGCTACATCAATGTTTTATTCAATCGTTCAATCAAGCCTTGGTGAAAGGTAAATCTTCAAACCTTAATTATATATGTTGATATGCATGGGTCCTTGGGGGAATTCAAGGCATTAAATTTTTGTTATATCTGCTGTCATGAATATATATGAGTGTCATATTTGAGCCGCGAATTCCCAACACAATGCACGTTGAAATGATGACCAAGACACGTTAATGGTTATCAAGGCAAGCTAATGAAAGGCGTTTTTCAACAACACTAGCTGATGGCTAACAACACACGTTGATATATGATGGCATATCTGAGAATGCACGTTGATGAACAACAACGCACGTTATTGCTCATAATGTTTTATTCTCTCACAACGGATACTTCGAGATTCCAACGACTATATTCTTTCAAATGGCTATATAAAGACATCCCGTATCAAAAGAGAGATAAGAAAGACATTTGCTAAACTTGCTATTCACTTTCTCTTTTATTTCTACCTTTCTAACCCATTTGGCCTATTTAGTTGCAATCTTATTTCTGAATTTGTGTGAGATTGATATTGATATATCTTGGGTTAATTCTGTAACAAGTAAGATTATTTACTTGGGGTAGATAGGTTTCCTTGTTGTGCCTTAGAAAAAATAAGAGCGGTTGCTAGTGAACCTTAGAAAACTAGTAGGTAATGGTTTTCTAATTGAGCCAGCAAAAATTAGTAATTTGGTTTTCTTGTTGAGCCAGCAAAAATATGGTGTAACAGTTAGCTTGTTGAGCCCACAAAAACAAGTGGTGTAAACGGTTTCCCTCCACCCAGAAGTGAGGTGTTAGTGGATTAAAATTCTCTAGTGGATTTAGAAGAGTGGACGTAGGTCAAGAGGACTAAACCACTATAAATATTGGGTTTTGATTTCTCTATCTCTTTCTCTCTTTATTTGATTTACATTTGCATTTGATTTATTGTTGAGTGTGTAAATTGAATCTTTAGAACTTCTGCATTTAATTTTGATATTGATTTCAAAAAAATTTTATTATTTATTTTAATTTACAAAAGAATTTCAATCAAATTTTCAACTTGTTAAAAATCTAATTCAATTTATTATTCTTGGATTACCATTCATATTGGGTAATGCACCCGCGTGTGCCTCTGTAGTTTAGATGCAACGTTGTCTTTAGTGCGTCTTATCTATTCTATCTAATATAATAAAATGCCAAACATTCCCACCGTTGCTTGCCATCTGTCAACACCTTATTTTTCCACTTGTACACAAACACAGAAAGCTTTCCTCGTCGTTTTCCATTATTCCTTTCTCTCCTAAATTTTTGGGTTGTAACTTCTCCATCAACTCCCATTGCTTTACTATTTCTTCTATTTTTCGTTTAATATTATAACTTCTCTGCCAACAACTGCTTCCTCAATCTCCTATTTCTTTGGGTTCACAATTTTTTTATGGTAGCTCCTCCTGCAAATCTAATCTCTCTCTGTCACACTTTCTACTTCTCAATTTATCGTCGCTCTCTCTCTCTCTCACGCTTTCTGCCTCTCATTTTCTCTTTTGCAGAATGCTAGGTATTATTATTATTATTTCTTTTTTAAGTCCGATGATTACTTTAGTTTTATTTCTTTTTAAAGTCCGACTATTTAAATTGTTTCTAGACAACTGATCAATTGATGATTGAATGACTGAAAATGCAGAGACACCCTTCGTGGAGCTTTTGCAGGAGTTGGATCAAGATACAGAGTCATTTTGGAAAAAAAACTGAGGCGTTTGGGAAGTTGTGGAAACAAACTTTCTACGAAGGAAAAATCATGGATGAAAAGGTAAAAGTCAATCAATTCTAAGTATCAACACCTCTTTTTGGATGTGTAATGTTCTTGGTATAAAAAAATTGATTTTGCAGTTTGGCTTTATTTTATAAAATTTACATATTTCTTTGTAAAGTTGAACTTTTTTCTAAAATTTTTGAAATTGGTGATCTTATAGGGTGTACCACCGTTGATGAAATGGTGTCTTGCTGGGAAGTTTTTTCCAAAGCATACGAAGGTCGAAGAACTGTTAGTTTTTCAGCTACAATTCTTTAATTTATTATTTGGAATGATTTTAGAATGCATGCTCCCTATAGGTATGATCTGTGATTGTGCATTTCAACATTAGCTTGAAATAACAGTAACATAAAATTCGATTTGTTATCAGATCTTATAGTTTATACATATTTAATAGTTGATTGAATCTTGAGACCTGGCAATTTTTACTGTGAAAAATTGCCGGAAGGCTTTATGCATGATGTATTATGCAGATCACCATGGATTTTTAATAATTATATTCATTGTTACACCTTGGTCATATGCAGATGTTCTTCATCAGTTGGTGAGACTTCTTGACAGATTGGGGCATACAGAAATGCGTGTGCGATGTGCCTTTGTTAAGAATCTTGATCCATGGATGCCGTGGGATCATGTCTCTTTCCAAGTTTCTAGAAAGACTTTGACAGAACGATTGTCAGAAGCCGGGTTAGTCCTTTCCTACCATTGGAAATCAGCTTAGACGTGATTTTAGGTTCTTGATCTTGATAGTTTATTGGCTGCGATTTAATTTGATGTTCGTTGTTGCAATTTTTACTGTTTGATGCCTCTAGAGTCTTTATTTGTTGATAATCCAAGTGCAACCCTATTGAATGTGTTTACCGTGTTCACCGTGTAAATTTGACAGAAAAGGAAGTCCTCAAAGAAAGGAAATAACTTGTTGCAAAAGGGAAAACCAACCTGGATGCAGCGGGTGTGACACAGCCAAAACCATTGTCTTGAGGAGCAAGATCATAAGAAGGCAAGTCAACAAATCAGAAAAAAGGAAAGAAATTTGCAAGTAAGTAACGCAGGACACCAAACAAGGAAATAATCCTTGGGGGATGGAGAATCTGTAAATACTGCCTTGGAGACCAAATGAAATTTACGGCAGTAAAGAAAATGGGTGATGGCAAATCTGTAAATACTGCATTGGGACCAAAGAAAATTTCCAATATTCAAGGAATTAATTTCATGACTTTGATGGGAATTCTTGGCTTTCAAGAACAATCTAGCAATATAAAAGAAGCATATTACATAAGGACCTCTAGACACACCTCACCAACACACAACAACTACACTTTCATGGGTTAATTTATCTTTTTATGCATTTTGTTCTTCAACTTTAGCTCCCTTTTGATCTCTATTATATTCTCAAATTCTTGTACTCAACCTTGATTTTCAATAACAATCTCATTTCATCATTGTTTTCTTGCTATTGTTACTAAAGACGCAAGAGACCGATATCAAATGATTTATGTCCCTTTGATCATTTCAAATCGTTTGATTAAGAAGTGTGATTTATCATGTGCATTTTTCATTCAATCGCTTTTAATTTTCAGTTTAGGAATACTATAATTCCTTCGCACGCTCGCATTCCACCAAAGAGCACCATTGTATTCCCAAGTTTCTTAAAGAAAAAATGGGAAACAATCAAATGGCACACTAGGTGGAGCAGTGTAAGAACCCGCTCGCTTGGTCAAAATACCGACTGATTTTTTTTTGAATTTTATTGGAAAGAATGTATGTTTACTCGAGTAAGGATATGTGTTACTCGAGTAAAGACAGTGTAAATTTGAGTTTAAGGATGGATTACTCGAGTAAGATCATGGTTTACTCGAGTAAGACAGGGATTAGTTTACCCGAGTAAGTGATGTTGTATTTCTGGATTTTGGAGTGACTTACTTGAGTAAGAGTTTGGCTTACTCGAGTAAGACATAAATCTGGGCAAGCGGTGCTAGCTTTTAAAGTCGAGGTTATCCGTTTGGTTCCGTCATTTTACACTTTAGAACACTCTCTCAGCCCCTCAGATCATTTTCACACGATTCTTTTGCTTTAGGGATTGATTATTCACGGATTGAAAGTGATAAATCAGTTCTAAGCTTGGTTTCATGTTCATGTTCATGTTCTTGATGTTATAATTTGATTTTGGATACTGAAATCCATATGTTATTGCTCGTGATTGAATTTGGTAATTCAGAAATGGATTAAATGAATTGTTTTGAGTTGCTTGGTTATGAATTGAGCTACGAAATGGGTTGAAAGAAGGTTAAAGTGTTTGAATTGAGTTTTGATCGGTTTGAATGTCTGAAACGTGCTACTCTAGTAACACAGTTTGTTACTCGAGTAAACGAGGCTGTGATTTACTCGAGTAACCTGATATTTTACTCGAGTAAAAGGATGATCAGTTACTTGAGTAAGTGAGCAATTACTCGAGTAAGACAGTGACATAGTTACTCGAGTGAGGCAGTTGGTTACTCGAGTAAGCCATATATGGAGGGACTAAAATGTGTAATTTCTGTATCTTGTTTGAATGGATGATTTCTTATGGTATTTTACGTATGTTAGGGACTAATTTGGTAATTTTTCATCTTGAGGTCTGAACTGTGAATTTTGAGAATTCAAGGACTAAACTTAATTTTGCATAGTATCTAATGTTCGAGTTATGTTCATCAGATCCTGTTTTGAGATGAGGTTCCAGCGTCGAGCACGCATTAGCATTTACATTTTACACATATTGCATTGCCACAGTACTAGTACCACCTGTTGATATCTCTGTGATTATTGTTTGAGCTTCTTGCTCGTGCCATTGAGACCAACCCCCTTTTGGTGGTGTATGATTGGTCTAGTTTTGCTTTGGACTCCAGGTGAGTGTGGTTGCCGCTTTAGACACGTAGGTTGTGTTTTCTAAACATTATATGCTTTTGATATGCTGAGATATCATCTGTAAATAGATTAAGTAAAGGATTGGCTATTTAAAATCGGTTATTTGATGAACTGATTTTCTTGTATTTGAAAATGCTATACATATCAGTTTTCTGGATTTATAATTTTGATATGCATGTTGCTTGATATGGATTTCGTATGTACATGGGACACCTCAGCTACGAGGTATGTAGACTTTGGTATACCAATGCAATTCTTGAGACCCTTAGTTGTCAGGGTTATGTGGTAACAATATGTTTGGCCAGACATACGTATTTAGTGACACAATCACTCATGTATTAGTGATTCATCCACTCCTGTTATTAGTGACACAGTCACTCCTGTTATTAGTAGAATGAACACTCCTGTTTAGTCCCATTATGAAATTGATATATGAGAAATATACGATATTATTTCATAATATCGTCTGATTGTATGCTGGTTGCTTTAAGTGTAAATGTTTTGGAATTGATTTTAAAAACTACTATTATCAGTAGTGTGTATATTATATTATACATACGTGCTTGTGATATTTTGGAATGGTTTTCAAAAGGTCTTTGTGATGCACGTATGAAGCGATCTAAAGTGTCGTCCCTCGTTGAGATTTATCTCATCCACCTCCCTTTATATTTTTCAGGCTTACATTTTGGCATCTGTTGCCTGATCGGTTCTCGTCGCTTAGTAGGCACCTCCTTTTGGCTGTGAGTGCCATTTTGGACTGAGTCTTATGTATCTACAGTAGAGCTCTACATCGGACTGTGATGGTTTTGGGTTTCATTTTGTATTTTGGGTTTTTCTTCCGCATGGTTTTGTATAATGATATGATTTGTATATATTTATATATTTTTATATGTAAATCATGTTTTAATTATATTGCCTGTTTATTTATTAATCAATTTCTGAAACTCAAAATCCTCCTTCTAACCTCTCTAATCTGGTCCAACAAAATAGGTCTTGCCTCAATATGAGCAGGCAACACTCCTGAGTCATCAAATTGTAACTCAACTCCATACTCCATTAGACGCTGCCACTCAGACACTGCAGGTCGTCTCTCGACGGAGATATGAGCTAAGCTACCCACTGACTTCCTACTCAGAGCGTCTGCAACCATGTTAGCCTTGCTAGGATTGTATGATATGGTGCAATCGTAATCCATGATGAGAATCAAGCTTAGATGAAGAGTTGAAATACTACTCTAAAAGGATAGTGACCTATGAAAAATTGATGAGAAACAAAAGTTGATGAGAAACAATAAAAAGGAACAAGAAGAGATGGGGAGATTTAAGGAGAAAAAGAATAAAAAGAAACGAAGAGATTATAGTTCTTCTTCAAGCAATGATAGTGATCCATTGGCTAATGTATGCCTTTTAGCATATTAGGTACTCTTAAAATCTCAAGTTATTTTTTACTTTTCATGCGTTTTAATTCTTGTTTGATTGTTTTATTTGCATGATTTTTGAATGTGCTGATTTATATATGTGCATTGGTTTGAAACAAATAGGAGAGAGGTTATTTTTCTATATATGCACAAATTGTTTTTGAAAGGGGGAGTGAAAATGTTTATTATTGATTAATTTTTTTGATGATTACAAAAAGGGAGAGAGAGTTGAATATGTTTAGTTGAAATGGGTAGAATATTTTGCTTCCATTCTTTAGCATAATTCTAACCAAATGACAAAGATGAAATCCTTGATCAATGTTGTTGCCCTTAATGTAGTGCTTAAATTCTTGAAAGTTTTGTCATCATCAAAAAGGGGGAGATTGTTGGATTATAGGTAATCAACGTTAAGATCCTTTTGTATTTTGATGATAAACAAAAAGTTTTGATGATGAGCAGAACATTTGACTTGGAGTGAAACATGTAGGAAGGCTCGGAGTTGCAAAACAAGGCATTGGAAGTCATTAACGTACAGTTGACATGGCCATGCTGAAACATAACTTATGTAACACAACCCATAACATACGTAATGAATCCATAACATAAGTAAGCAAGGTGTAATGTACGTAAATGTTGTGCTGAGTGGAAACAAAAGCTACCGGATCATCCCAAACCAATAGTAACATACGTAAAGGATAGGTAACGTACATTAACTGGAGAAAATGATGATCAACGTACGTTAGAGTAACTGTAACATACGTTAAAGTGTTCCACGCTGGATAAACAATATTAAATGCACTCCAACGGCTAGTTTACTTACTCCAACGGTCATATGGCTTGGAATAGCTATAAATACATCAAAAGAAGGCTGAGAATGGGTGGAATAACATATGCAAACATTGTGCTAACATTTCTATCAATTCCAACCATCAAAAGCACCAAATCAAGTTAGAGATCAAAGTTCAAGCATGAAACTCATACATTCAACTTTTGCATAGAGCTTCATTATTTGTAAACACTTTGTATACACTTTGAGAGTAGGAAAGGTTTATTGTAAGACTTTAGAAAACAACATTGTAAAGGTTTGTTGTGAACCTAAGAAAAACAACCTGGTTGGCTTCAGAGGTGTGAACCGAGAATCAACCTTGTGTAGGCCTTAGAGATGTTGAGCCGCAATATACCTCGTTGTATTGGTTTTGTTGGATTCAACATAAATCAATCACTGTTATAGTAGAAATCAGAAGTGGTGAGACTTAGATAGTGGATGTATGCATGGTTGGCCGAACCACTTAAATCTTGGTATTGTTTTTCTCTCTAATTTCAAACTCAGTTCTGCTCTACAAACACAACCAAAGCATAGACCGAAAATTTTCCAACAGAATCAAGTTTCTTACTCTTATTGGATAGAAACTAAGCTAATATGAAGTTAGGATCAGGAACATCCATACTAGATTGAGGTATATGAGATGGATGGTTATGACCCACGAAGGTAAATTAAATGGTCACAACATACAATCACAACCTAGAATAGATGGTCAAAACTTTCTTCCTTATCATTTTTTTTTATCTTCGTCCAAAATTCTCTCACTCGGATGGAGTAATCTTGAAAGGTCTAGTTCCTAAGTCTCGTAAAAGAGCGAAATTCTTTCCATTTTAACCCAGCTAAGAAATATATTCCCTTGGAATGTGACTTCTTATATTCCATTGTAGCCCCCATGCACTTGTACCATAAAAACTGTATCATCTTGATACAACATTGTATCATACAATAATAGTCTTTTGGCCTCTTGGACCATATTGGCCAAGGGATCATGAACATAGGCATCACATCTCTTGATTTTAAGTGGCTCAAGTCCTACTCTCGACTAATCCATATCTCAAAAGATGTAAAAGTAACAAACTTAGAAGGCACATGATTTTGAACGCAAAATATCTTTTACCATCATAATTCTAACCGTATTAGGGAGAGTGTCATTTCTCTTTTCTTCTATGCGAATTTATTATGGAGTGTGAGAATAAATAACTTGTGTTAAATTTCCCCTTTATTTAATTGAGTAACTTGACCGTTCTTACTTGGGAGAAAATCAAATAGATACGACCGTACCTTCCATATTCATATATTTGAGAGTGATGAAGTGGTATGCTCTAACCTTACCTTCTTATTCACTTTGACATAAAATATTAAACTAGATTAATAGCAATGAGAATTTATCTCTAATTGTCTTTCCAAATGGTTTCTTCTTTAGTTCCCTCTCTTTGCAATTCTTGCAATTTGGCAATTTGAACTTACATAATTTCCTAATGCATTGACTTCAATTAATCAAATCATTTTTAACCAATATGTTCGAGTTTTGTTCATTAAATTCACATCATTCATTATGACCATGCGAGTAGCAAAGAATGAAAATCAGGTTTTTAGACAATTAAGACCTTTACCTATAACTATGAAGCCATTATATAGAGCCATAACAGTCCTCCCTCAAACATTATCTAATAAATGTTGCTATTATTGAAAGACATATTGAATATTGGCTTCACAAAGATCATGATAGAGTCTACTACAAGGAAACATTTGGCTTTTGCACAAGGGAACTAGTGTATGCCAATTTCTTAAACTCTCGCTTTTGAGCTATTCCTTGAATATCCATCTTATTCCATCTTAGAAATCATTGGTATCTAATGATGTCATGTCAAACCTTCATTGTATGGGTCTTTGAGCTTGAATTATCATCCACCAATGAAGAAATTCCATTAAGAACGTTGAACAAAATAACTCTTCTCACCTGCATGATTTTGAGAAATGTTGTAATACCATGTTCGTTACGATGAGTTTTTATGCAGCATTTCATTCAGTTCCAACAAGATCCTCTATCGACTTCTGGTCAATCTTGGTCCGAACCATCCAATTTTGATTGGAATATTTGGCGATTGAAATGTTGATTTGATGTTTGAATATGTTTAGTTGATGGTATTATTGTAAGATTGATGGTATTATTGTAAGATTTAGTCTACAAAGCCCCTAGAATGATCTGGTGCACGCATGCAAGCAAAGGAAGTCGCATACGCAAGCCCATGCAAGATTTATGTATGTTAGCTCATAAAATCATGTACATAAGTTGGAAAGAGAGTCTCGTGTATGTGAGAATAAATATCAATTATGTGAGATTACAATCTCACGTACGTGAGATTGTAACTAAAGTACGTGAGCTCGATTTTCTTATGATTAACGTATGTGAGACTTCATGTCACATATGTGAGGTCGAATCTGATGCTTCTGGATGCAATTTTCACCCTGATAATGTACGTGAAGGTTCCCTAATGTACGTGAGCTTAAGATTCACGTACGTGAGCCTTCGAAAAAAGCCAAAACGCACCGTTTCGATGTGTGGGTGTTTAAAACACCCAAAACCCAACTTCTTCATCCGTCTATGCAATTTTTAACTCTATCACTTTCAGATCAATTCTATCTCTATACCATTAATTCCCTAACGTTCCTAATCATCTCTAGAGGTGAGATTTCAGTTCCATTTCATGCATTTAAGTTCAAAATTCATTTTGGGTTGAATTTGCTTAGGGTTTCAGATTTTGTGTGATTCTGTTGAAATGGATGTTGTAGGTTGTTATATTATTTTTGTTTGAAACATGAATCTAGCTTGGAATCATGAGATTTGACGAGTTCTTGGAATGGATTAGGGTTTAGACTGATTTTGATGATTTTTGAATGATTTTGAGTTATTTTTGAGAAACCAATTGTAGATTTGAGTTCTTGAGATTGAGTAGGACCAATGTGGATGTTTGGATTTGATTTCTATCAGTTGAATTGAATTTAAGGACTATTTGTGTAAACCATTTGGAGGACCAAAAGTGATATTTTATATTTTGGGGACTAACTTGAGATTTTGAAGAATTTGGAGACTAATTTGCATATTTTGAGCTATTTGAGGATTAATTATCAACTTTGGAGAGTGAGGGAATGAATTGTAAATTTGGAATATTTTGGGACTGAATCGTGATTTTCTAAAGTTCGAGGACTGAATTGTAATTTTATATCGAGGTATGATTTTCGACGAGAGTGATATATTTTCATTCGTCGTAGGTTGGGACGAACATTTGCATAGTATGCATATTTCGTATTGCCACAGTTAGCTCGTCTGGTCTTTCTTTGATAAATTATGTTCCCAGCTTGGCTGGACTTCTGAGGTGACCTGTCATTCCCCGGTGACCAGTGATTAAACTATTTGTTCGGCGTCCAGTGAGTTGTTACAGCTTCAGACATATAGGTTGTGTCTTCTAAAATTTATATGTTTTCGATGTATCCGAACTTGGCATGTAATTTGGAAATATTTAAAGGATAGAAAATCCTAAAAATCTGACTTACTTGAAAACCTTTGTTGTAGAAATTTAGTTTTCTCTGGAAATTTTGATGGTTTCTGAAATAAATATTATGTTTTTATTATTTATTATAATTTTGGTAATAAATATTTTGTTATAGATTTCAAGATATACTTTGTAGAAAATATTCTTTATGGATTTAAGAATATTTTTTGACGCAAACGTTTTGTTCTAAAATAAGTAAAGTTTATGCACTAAGAATTTTGTTTTGAAAATCAAATGTATTTTGGGACAAATGTTTTGTCTGAACGTTTGACGTATTTTGGTGAATAATTTGTTTGTTCTGTATGATGCCTGTTTGGATATTTTAAATAAATGTTTCAATATGTTTTTGGCAAAACATTTTGAATTGGGAAACCTAACTATGAGGTAGCGTAGCCTTTGGTAAACCAATGTTGTACCATCTTCCTAAATGACTAATACTATGTGCCTAAGTGGCATATATTTGTCTTAGTGGTTATACCATGGTGCCTTAGTGGCTATATCCAGTGCCTTAGTGGCCAAACCATGCCCAAGTGGCTATTGTCGAGTCTGGTTGACTCTACAGATATAATTTTGGTCATGTTAAACCTTCGGTACTTTTCTTTGAAAATATTTTGAAAAGTAAAAGTGATTTTTGGAAAATATTTTGAAAGGAAATATTTTTGGCTATTTCAGATTTTGGAAATTAAACGTTTTTATTCAATTGATTTATTTAGTCAATTCGGGTGATTATATGTTGTATGTCTTGTTTGCGAAGGATTTCGAAAAGATTTTTCGAAAATATTATTATTATGTATATAGTGTGTATATGTATATATATAAAATTATATTTGCATATGATATTTTTGAACTGTTTTCAAAACAATTTTCGTGAGGTCTGGAGCTGCTCTTGAGTATTATCTCTCACTGAGTTTTTACCCCTTTCTTTTTCCTTGTTTATTTTTACTCCATCATTCAGGTATTCTTGATAGCGATCATTCAATCTTCAACGTCCAGTGAGGTGCCTTTATCAGCAGTGAGAGCTCTATTGCTATAGCCCCAGTTTCTGTTATGCTAGATGCTCCACACTGGGTAGTGGGTTATGGATCTATATCAGATAATTTAATGGTTAAATTGTTTTTACTTATAATGATTTATTCAGTATTTTGATAACATAAGTATATTTTTATTATTACCCGAGAATATTATTTTTTAAAAAAACTTATTATCTGTTAAACTATTTTAATATTACTAATAAGCCAGTTAATAATGGTAACTGTGCATTTGTTCTGTTCTTTAGGCTTTCTCAGGCTGTCCACCTCTTACACCGGCCATGGTTCAGAAATGGGTCATGATAAATATATCATCAAAGGTGCATCGTCTCATACATAATGCTCCTTTGGTAGTTAATATTTTACTTATGAATTTTTTTCACTCTTTATGTTCAAGGACCTTTTTGAAATTCTATCTAGTCTCTCACTTCTTAGGAACTTAGGTTCTTAAACATTTTCCCCTGTTTTGAAAGCATCTTTACTTTCTTTTAATTGGAATTATATCCAATAGAATAAGACATTATCCTATGCGCTTTAGCATTGAGCTAATTATTACCAAGCATTCTTTTCAAGTCAGCGAATGACATCGTCAAATTCCTTACAATCTCATGTATGAGATAAATGCAGGTAAGGTGCATCTCAATTTGCTCATACCTTCTAGGCAAGAAGTGTATAACAATTTAAACTTGTCCTTGGTCCAGTATCACTCTCTAACCTTATAAATTGTATGCCTCTAATCACAAGATTAGAAAACTTCTAACAAGTATCAATGTCAATGGCAAGATTAGAAAACTTCTAACAAGTATCAATGTCAATGGTCAAAGACATCGAGCTTAGGTAAGGACATATTACTAACACTACAAGAAAATGATAAAATTGTGACAAAAATTTGTGACGACTCAGTCGCAAAAAGCTATGTTGACTATTTTGCGACCAATTTCGTCACAAAACTTTTGCGACCAAAAACAATTCATCACAAAAACAGGATGGAAGCTTCCCGCCAACTGTTTATGACATTTTTTGCCACAAAATGTCATTTTGTTGCAAAATGTTGCGACAAAATGATATTTTGTCTCAAAAGTTGCGACCAAATGACCGTTCGTCACAAAAAGTTGTGACAAAATGACAGCTCGTCGCAACATTTTGCAGCAAAACTAATGTTCATCACAAAAATGTTGCGAAAAAATGTTTTTTGTCACAAAATATTGACCAAGTAATTTTTTCGTTGCAAAATTGCGACAAATTTGGCTATTTTCTAAAAAATTTCCAACATTACTTGAGGTCTAAATTTGTCGACAACATTATTTATTGACTTAATTAAATATCTCCATTGTTGAAAAAAAAAGGATCAACATTAGATAATATTCATCAAATAATAACAATAATTATATACAATTTTTACTGCATTATTATTTCTAAATTGAAAAATAATCATTAGTAAATCTGACTAATAAGCTTATTATGTGTGTATCAATTAACACGACGAAACCAAAAATAGGTCAAATCCACCGCAGTCCCTGAGGTTTGGTCATTTCTCCAATGTGGTCCCCCAGTTTTCAAAATTAGCTGTTTCGATCTCTGGCTCTTATGCCGTCAGTCAAATATAACGACAATAGGGTGAGGTGGCATATGAGACCTACTAATTTTATGAATTTAATGACAAAAATATCCTCCCTCACCCTATTTCTCTCTCATTTCTCTCTCCCTCCGCCTTTAACTTCTCTGGTTCTCTCTCTCTCTCTCTCTCTCTCTCTCTATCTTTCTCCTTCCTTATCTAAAATGTATCTCCACTCTCTATTAAAAACCCATCTCCATTATGTGTTTCCACATGTAGAAGCTTGCTAATTGCTATGTGATTAATCAAACTAAAACTACAAGAATATTGTTCTGGATGCAAGCACAAAATATCCATTTGAAAAAAAAGTTAACACTTCAAGCAAACATTAATTGACATAAAACCAGTCCTTTCCATTAATCCTTCACTGATCACATCCAAGATCTGTTGGAATCTGTTACACCATACACGCGGCGAGAAATAAAATTTTTGTCACGAACTCCACCAAGGATCCAACCAATTCAATAAAACTATGTAAAGAATATGTGTTTACCTCTAATTTTTGAGACAATAATGAAAAGATGCTGCTTGATTTGAGTCTTAGACGCTGCAAGATGCGAACGTCCTCTACTGGTATCCACACAAACGAACTGCTAAGGCGTTGTCGTGTTAGCACCAAATTTTTGACTCTAAAAAATACCTTACTATTTTTCTCTCTCTTTGAAGTGGCATGGACGACAAAAGAGGATTTTTTGGGTTGCCATATGATGCCTATTTATATACTTCAATAACCCTAGTCCTAGTCTTACTAGGAGATCTAATTCTTGCCTTACAAGAACCACTCCAAGACATTATTATTAATTAATATAATAATTTTTAAAATTATTAATTAACATAATAATTGCGGCCCCCATTTTATTTCATAAATAAAATTCCAAATGCCATGTTGACCAAGTCAAACTCCTTAGTTGACTAAGTCAAAGACACTCTTTCTTTTATTGACTAAGTCAAACAAATAATTTTGACTATGTCAAATTATTTCATCATAAAATAATAGCAAGACACATCATAAAATATATAGCACAGTTCGTTAGTGTCTGACCCTGTAGGCCCGTTCAATATTGGCAGTATGCCCAAATAAACATTTAGGTCCACAACTCATAAGCGGGCTCT
>CAODLS010710736.1:0-13740 GCA_948243855.1 Flueggea neowawraea
AACACCACAACACATGATCATACTATGTGTGTTATATACACGACCATAGGGATGTAAAAGATTGATAAACGATCTCACTTTTCCTAGTGTGAGACCCAGTCGTGAACATGTGGTTCTTGGTACTACCTACCCTTAAAACCCCTAACACATTCAAAACATGTAGTTAAGTTTGTCTACTATAACTTGCCGTTAATGGTCATGATTGATTCGACCAAGTGTCTCAAGATGGAAAAGTAAACTTAGCTATATGGATTGTCTGGTGTAAGAGGGGAAGTTTGTTTCTAAACTCATTCGCACTAGTCTCAAAAGTTTGCCTAGTCAACTCTCATGTAGAGTGGCACATGATGTGTGAACTATGAGTAAAGCTTTCGTGATATCGAGTAGTTCGAAAGTAGCGATTGTGTGGTTACGAACTAGGGGAAGTCATACGTTTCCAGCAGTTTGCGCTGCTGCTGCATACACTTTGGCAGAATGGAGCTAGTCTTCAAGAGACGCCTTCGAGCAGGATTGCGTTAAGAGCTGTTATATAGCCCTAATAGGTTTATAGCAATTATGCTCTCATCGTATGCTGGTCGCACGGCCTATTTGCCTGTATGACACGAGATCTTAATCATGATTGGTATTAATTCTATCATAATCCATGATGAGTTATGGTTTCGTCATGTGTGAGTGGGAGATGTTGGAAAATGTGGTCCGTCCATGACGGGTGAACCGAACTCGGTCGGTCAAGGTGTGAACCAAGATCGTGGGCCGAGACCAATTGGAAAGTCCAATTGAGTAGAACCAAACCCGGTTGGTCAAGGTATGAACCGAGACCAATTGGTAAGCCCAATTGAGTTGGAAATGAAATGGGCTCGTAAGGCCCGTTAGGCCCACGAGCCCGATTGAGACTTATATAAGGAGCCTTGATTCTTACATTCTAAAAAACTTGAAAACACACACTCCAAATAGAGGGAGAGAGAGAACTCTCTATCGGGAGAGAGCGAGGTTCGGCCTCCTGTCCCGAGTCCTGCACAGATCGCGTGTGGCATCTAGACTGCGAAACAGTCGGGCATTCTCGTTGACATTTCAACCGTGATTTGCTCGCAAGACCAACATAGAACTGGTCCTGCTCCGCTGCTAGCTTCAGCTGGAATCGAGGTTAGTAAGTCGAACATATTTATTATATTGTTTATTAGTTAACCAGTATGTGATTCATTCACATACAAATATTTAGTTGGACCAACTCCTGTATCTTTTGAACAAATAAGAAATGAGTTAATTATCTCATATGCCAATTTGAAAATTTTGATTTGTAATATGACCCCCATTAATTTTTATTTTTAAGAATGTCATTTTTTAAATTCTTGATTAATTTTAATTTTTAAGAATGTCATTTTAAATTCTTATTTTTAAAAATGTCAGATTCAATATCAAATAAAATCCAATTTTTCTTCTTATTTTCACCAATTTTTTCTCTCTCTATGTTTTTCTCTCTTTCTCTCCGCCCAAACCCTAGCCACCATTCCTCTCCCCTCTCCTCCATCTCCGGCCACACCCATCACTCACCTTCTCCGACGCCCCTTCTCTTTTTCACTCTCCCGCTCTTCTCCGTCATCTTCTCTCATCCCTCTTGCACTGTCGTTGTCTTTCTTTCGTTTCTGTCTTTGCTTCGTCCTTCCCTCCCACAGCCCGTAACTTCGTCTCTCTCCTGCCCGCAATCGTGGTCTTTTGTCGTCAGGTTCCGCCATCAGCCGCTTGTTTCTTCTTCCTCCCCTCTCCTCTTCCTCCCCTCACCTTCTCTGACGTCGCTTCTCTTTTCCACTCTCCCGCTCTTCTCTATCATCTTCTCTCATCCCTCTTGCACCGTCGTTGTCTTTCTTTCGTTTCTGTCTTTGCTTCGTCCCTCCCTCCCACCGCCCATAACTCCGTCTCTCTCCTGCCCACAATCGTGGTCATTTGTTGTCAGGTTCCACCATCAACCTCTTGTTTATTCTTCCTCCCCGCTCCTCTTCATAGGAGCAATCATATATGACCAAACGACCTAAATATCAACTTTGAAAAAATGAAAATGGGTCAATTTTAGGTTTATCTTCCTCAATCCTTGAACTTTCAAGTTCAAGTTGAAAACGATCTGATCACTAACAAAAAGTGGATTCAATGTAAACATTATATTCTTGAACTAAATATATTTTACAATTTTTTCATTGTTATCATTTTGTTCTCTTGTTAATTTGTTTCATTTGAATGTATCGCAAATAATTTCTCATAATAATTTGTAAATAATTCTCAATAATGAGGAAGATATTTTTTTATTATTTTGTTACATTAATCAGATATTTTTTAAGCATATATTATATTTTTTATTGCATCTAATCGTTTAAAGGTCTTCTATTAATTTCAAAAAAAAATATTCTATTTAGTCTATCTAAGATTTTAAAACTGTAATTATTTGAAGTTTAGATTATATTTAGTTATTAAGATGGCCAAATAAAATATTCAATTAGCCTTTTTAGTGGAGAAAAATATCAAACTAATTTCAATTCAAGTTCAGAGTATTAAATAATTTATAAAAGGAAATCCTGAAAAATAATGAATTTGTTTCACTTGCATGTAATCTCCAATGTTTATAAATACACACTTTTTGTCGGAAAAAAGGAGAGGAGCCGATTGACGGTAGATGTAACCATGCGAGTTCTCTTCTACACTATGGAATGATCAAATAGTCATAACTAAATTTAGCGAGAATCAAACTTCGTTACCATAGCATTATCATTAAGGTTAGAAGAAAGAGCCGAATCAGAGGTATTTTAAGCTCGTCTTGTAAGAGGTAATAAAATATAAATACCACTTTGAGCTAAATTTTAAAGTCACATTGATGAGCTACTTCTTCATGAAAAGAAGAAAAGAAAAGAAACGAAAAGAAAAGAAAAGAGCTACTTATGTTGGGCCCAAGCCTTTCATAAGAAAATGAGCAAATTACATATCAGGTGGTCGAGCCTTCTCTAGTGCATTCGAATAAATAAGGGAAAATTACATATTTGGAAAAAAAAAATGCTACTTATTAAAAATAATATTTTTAGTTTTTAAGTATTAAGAATGTTACTTTAAGTGAAAATGTCATTTTTTTTTAAAACTCGGGAAAATTGACTTTTTTCGAGAAATTGAATTTTTCTTCTTAAAAAAATATTTTCAATCTAGTTTACGTTTTTTAGGTTTACAATGGAGTACACAATTCATATTTTCAAAAAAATTCTAAATAATTTGTTTAATTATTTTTTCAAAAATTTCAACAAATTTAGCAATGTTTTTTTGGTTCACAATAGTTCACGCGGTAGTTTTTTATTCGCACAATTCATATTTTAAACGGTTCACAATATTTCACACAATTCATATTTTCTAAAAATTCTAAATGATTTTTTTTAATTATTATTTTAGAAATTTTGAACATACTTTTTACTCAAAAAATATTTTTTTCAGGGTTGGGTTTAACGTTCACAATGGTTCACAAAATGGTGTACATTATATTGTACATGGTTGTGAACTATTTTGAACCATTGTGAACAAAAAACAGTGTTTTTTAAACAAAATATTAAAATAAATTTTTTAAACAATGTTCACAATGGTTCACAATCATATATACAAGTTCATGAAAAAAATACATAAAAAAATAACACAACACAGGGGACTTAATTCCAATAACAAAATAAAACTTGCAATTAAGGCATTCTAAATATTTTTTAAAAAAAGTAGGGAGCAAACAACAATTTAACAGGAAAAAAAGTCAGCAGCTAAGGTTTTAACCCTAATCGTCGCCCCAAGCACGCCCCTCCTAAGCTGCTCTACCAACTGCTGAATGTTGTCGATGTCGCTCTGACAGAAGGCAAACTCATTAGATCTCCGTTGACCCCCTCTTTCATAAATTTTTTAGTCTATCTAAGATTTTAAAACTGTAATTATTTGAAGTTTAGATTATATTTAGTTCTTAGGATGGCCAAATAAAAAATTCAATTAGCCTTTTTAATGGAGAAAACATCAAACTAATTTCAATTCAAGTTCAGAGTACTAAATAATTTGTAAAAGAAAATCCTGAAAAATAATTAATCTGTGTTCACTATGCATGTAATCTTCAATGTTTATAAATACATACTTTTTGTTGAAGAAAAGAAGGAGATGAGGTGATCGACGGTATATGTGACCATGCGGGTTCTTTTTCACCCTAAAATATCCAAATAGTCATAACTAAACTTAGAAGGAACCAAACCTCATCACCATAGTATTATCACTAAGGTTAGAGGAAAGAGCCGAATCAGAGGTATTTTGAGCTCAAAATATAAATACCACTTTGAGCTAAATTTTAAAGTCACGTTGATGCATAAAACAAAAAAAGAGAGAGAGAGGAGCATCAATGAGCTGCTTATGTTGGGCCCCATCTTCTCATAAGAAAAGGAACAGATTACATATTAGGCCTCGAAGCCTTCCCTAATACATTGGAATAAATAAGTGGTAATTATGCGGTACAGCATTCAATTTTTATTTTATACGCAAAACTTCGTATATTTCAGGTTGGCCACCAGTTTTTCTTCCGTATGCACTAACTTTCAAATTTACGGTGCGACTTTTTAAATTATACAGCGTTTTATTTATATATTATTAATATATTGTTTGTATATTATTGATAATTTTTATATTTGCAAGTTTAAAATGTCTTACTTATATGTTATTGATATCTTTGTTTACATGTTGTTTATATGTCAAAAATAACATATAAACAATATATCAACAACAAATTAACAGCATATAAATTACAGATTTATTTATATATTATTTTTAATATATAAATAATATATAAACAAAATATCAATAATATGTAAACAACATTCAAATAATATATAAACAATAAACAAAATATAAATAACATATAAATAAATTTTAAACAAATCTGTAAAATGAACATATTGTAAATAAATTCTAAATAAGTTTTAAATAACATATAAACAAGTCCATAAATTTGTAATATTGATTAGTGAGTCGCGCGTTCAAAATTTAGAAAATACACCGCGTGAATATATAATTAATGATTTTGGACTATGTGAATATATAATTGCCCAATAAATAAGGTATCGCAGAACTTGAGAATCCATCAACCTCATTTGGGTTAACATTTAAAGAGGAATAAGACAATTTTCAATGATAAAACATAACAAGAAACTGAAATTTAATATTTTTATCTAAATTGTTTCTAATTGTCAAATGATAATTCTTTTATCAAGATTTCGAATGATAAAATTTGTTTTCTCTTCTATACCTGGTTGTATTTTGGATTGTAAAAGTGTTTTCGCCACAATTATTGCAAAGGAATGAAATGATGCAAATAAGAAAATGATTTCCATAAACTATTGTCTTGGGGACAAAGATTAATAACAGAAGGAAAGTCAAGACATGCAAGAAAGGAAATGATCTTTCAGGGGTGGTAAAAACATAAATATCACCTTAGAGACCAAAAGGAATTCACGGTAAAAGAAATGGAGAGTGACAAAAACGTAAATATCACATCGGGGATCAAAGAAAAATTACAGCATTCAATGAATTAATTTCATGATTTTGGAGGAACATAAATAGGAATTCTTGATAGTCAAGCAATCAAAATATTATAAATAGGAGCACATTACATTGGCAAAGAGACATCTACAACACATCTCTCCAACAACAACACAACACCCCAATGGGTTAATTTATCTTTTTATTCATTTTGTTCTTCAACTTTATCTTCCTTTTTGTTCTCTATTTTCTTCTCAAGTTCTTGTACTCTACCTTTGATTTTAATAAAACTCCTAATTTCTCATTTCATTATTGTGTTCTTGCTATTATTGTTAAAGATGCAAGAGACTCATAGCGAATGGTTTATGTCTCTCTGATCATTCCAAACTATTTGGTTAAGAGATTTGATTTCTCGATTGTATTTTTCATTCAATCACTTTTAATTTTCAGTTTAAGAACATTTTAATTTCTTGGCACACTCGCGATCTACTAAAGGGCACCATTGTATTCTCAATTTTCTTAAAGGAAAAATATGGGGAACAAACAGGTTTACGAAAAAAAAATTAATTGGAAGTATTATCTATTTTCTTTTCAATTAAAAATCGCATTAATCAGGTTTATCGAGTTAGAAATGATAGCCATTTGAGCTAGATCTGCCAGTTATACATCATGACGTTAAAGCTTTGAATCCCACTGTACTAAAAGAAATAGTAACTATATCCTAATTGAGTTTTTTTTTTGTGATTATTAAGGGCTTATTTGAAAGGGTAGTGTATATAGTATATTTTATAAGTTTTGTATAATTAATTTTATAAAAAAATATCTTATATCTCTAATTTTTTTACTACTCACTAGTCACCAATTATTACAAAATATACTATATGCTCTACATCTCAAATAAGTCCTAAGTATGTTATCATTTCTAGTTAATTTTATACCTTTATCCATTTTTTTATTACTAACTCATCACTAATTATTATAAAATATACTATATAATCGACCTCTCAAATAAGTATTAAGTGTTTTATCATTTTCTAGTAGGTTTTACACCTTTATCCCTTTTTCTTTCCTTTTTTTTTTTTGTGTCAGTGTGTCACCAATAATTTTTCACCGGCAGCGTTTTCTCTGTCTAGTCTTTAGTCTTATATTATGTAACAACTACGTACTTTCTTCTCTTGATGTCTTCCACCATCTTTCTGTTGTTGCTGCTAGTTGTTTATATTATTTTAGATTGAATTTTATTTATTATAATTGTCTTATTCTGTCTTTCCATATTGAATGTTATATCTGATATTTTCAATATTGGTGCTTGCATGCAACAATCAATGAAATTTAATTTAATTTAATTTAATTATTTTTAAAGGGTTAAAATAAGCGGTATAATTTCTCTTTTGGGATACTGCATAAATTTATAAGTCAGGACAACCCTCACAACGTCGGATACTCTATATAGAATACAATATACTCTATAAAGATTTGAATTGGTATTGTTATTTAAAGATTCAAATCTTTATCCATTTGAGCAAACGAACGTTGTTAATTTAATATAAACAAGTTAAAATTATTAATAAAGAGATATTTTTATTTTTTGTTAGGAATATCAATATGATTTAACAAACCAATGGGTTTGTGGTCTTCTTTATTACCAAAATGACTTGGGTTTATTAAAAAACAGATGAAATTGTTTTAAAAATATAGATATTGATACTCATAGCAAAAGTTAAAAGGCAATGCAAAAATAAAGGAAAAGAATAAAAACAAAATAAGGCAATAAGGAAAGAAAAAATGTTAAGATATGAAGAATCCCAAACAGGCTAATCAAGCCAGCAAGAAACATCAAAAAAATGGTAAACAAAATCCAGCAATTAAAGCATTCTTACATGGAATCCCCTAATTGACTCCTAACATGGAAACATAGTAAATGCTACACCGCACGTTACTCCTTTTGCATGTCCTCTTCGTGTCTTCCTAAAACGCCTCTCTCTTGTCTCCTCCCTCATAAAACACACACACAGGTTATTCTTGTTGTGTCTTTCTGTGTTGAGACCAAAAAAAGAAAAGAAAAGGGTTTTGATATGGGTACGAAGAGGGGTGCTTCGCCGCGGAATGTTGTGACGGTGTGGATGAAAAGACAGTCGATGAAAGCGAAGACATTTTTGGGAGCAATAGTTGCACTGTTTTGTTTGGTGGCTTTGAAGCTGTTTGTTAAAGAGTATAACCATTTTTTCATTGCTTCTGAGGCATGCCATGCTGCTGGAATCTTGGTCTTGATTTACAAACTCACTCGCCAGAAGACTTGTTCTGGTATACTAACATTTTTTGATTGTTTTTATGATTGCAGATTTATTTTATGTTTCTGATTAAAAAATGTTTGTTATGATAGATTGAACGATAGATAGCAGAAATTGACGGTATTTTAGCATTATTGTATAGAATCCACATTTTTTGCCTACAATAATTGTAATGTGGGGTCTTAATACCTCTCACATAATATTGTATCCGGAGCGTGAAGTATGTAGGCATGAACAGAACAATTTGCCTCTACGCCAAGGCAATATGAGAATTGAGAGGTGGTTTTCGAGTTTACTTTTGTTAGTATTATCATGATGTGATTATTATATGAAAGAAGGAAAAGAAAATGAAAAGGAAAAGGAGTTCAATACAGAAATTAAATTAGGTTCGCAGGGACGAGTTCAGGCTTTTAATTTGAATAGAAAACTCTCTATGAATTCAGATTTTAATAGATTAATTAGCTTGATTAGTATTGGTGTCCAGAGAATTTTCAGTCTTGTTTGACAAAACAAGCATAGCCTGCCACAATCTTTAACATGCTCTTAATCTGCTAAGAACATCTGATTTTTTGTTAAAACTAGCATAGTGACAAGTAAAACTTGTACAGTCTGCTAATTACTCTAAATCCGTTTTTCTATCAGATCGCAATTTTTCCAAACACTTATAAATGTTAAACAGAGATCTAATGGATATTCTAATTGCATTACATTATGAGGGCTGCATATTGTTATTTGCTTAAATTTAAATTGTAGCACAACATTTGTATTCTTTACGTCATGGATCAGTTTGTTGTTCAGCAGTGAAAATTACTAGGTCTTATTGTCCTGTTGTACAGGTCTTTCACTTAGGAGTCAAGAGCTTACTGCTATATTTTTGGCTGTAAGATTGATTTGTAGTGCCATGATAGAAGGGGATGTCCACACAGTTCTTGATCTAGCTACCTTAATCTCAACGCTATGGGTTATTTATGTCATGCGATTCAAGTTGAAATCGACATACATCAAAGACCTAGACAATATGCCCTTTTACTTCCTGGTAAATCCATTTTCCATCTTTCATTTATCCAAATCTGTTTTGGCATAAGTTTGCGAACTTATTATCAGCAATGCTTTATTGTAGATACCGTTTCAGGTTGCTTTCATTAGCATATAGTCTGAAATCATTTTCTAGAATAAATGCTTCGCATGTTAAATTTCAATTGTTCGAGAACTAACCATCACGATTTTCTTCTTCAAAAGAACATAATTTTCATACTAATTTTTTTTCTTCAAACTGTTATATAGGTTATACCTTCAGCTGTTCTTGCCGTACTAGTCCACCCTCGCACACACCATACACATGTTAGCCGAATCCTATGGGCATTTTGTGTGTATTTAGAATCTGTTTCGGTGCTGCCTCAGCTTAGGATGATGCAAAACGCTAAGGTATTACCTTCCAATCCTCTTTCTTTTAGCAAACAAAAAAAAAAAAGTTCTGATGATTTGATCATTCTTCTCTCAGATGATCGAACCATTTACGGCCCATTATGTATTTGCGCTTGGCATCGCAAGATTCTTTGGGTGTGCTTACTGGATGATCAGGGTTAGTTTGTTCTTATGAATCATAATGCCTAAATCAACAAGGAGTACAATTTTGGTAAAAATGTGAACTCTTGTAGCTAGTGTTTGTAACAGGGTCGTTTCCTAAATCAAATACTTTTGCTGTGTGTGCTCTAATGGCTTAGGCCCAAAATTTATAATGTATCAACATGATACAATTTCAATAGTGAAGAGCTTATATCAATCAATATATCTGTTATGCATGCAAATTTATCCTTATCATTAAAGGGGAAGAAGCAAAATCACTCAAGAAAAAGTGACGCTCCATCGCCTTTTTGCTAAGAAATTGTAATGCAATCTGACCTTGTTATTGATGTGTGGTTGTCAATAAAACCAATAAGTCATTTACCAAGTAATTTCAAGAAAATGCAGCATTTGCATTTTCCATCTCGATCAATGACATGATGTTTCTGACAACTTTTTCATAATTTTCTTCACCTTCATTAATTTTTGCAAGTGTTTATCAGACATACGAGAGTGGAGGGAAGTATATTTACTGGCTTGGAAGTCAGCATCCTTGGTTTATAATGGCACTTGTATCAGAAATGGTTCAGACATTCATCTTGTCAGATTTCTGCTACTGTTACACCAAAAGGTAAGCCTTCTTCTTTGAAATCAATAAAATTCAGGCGCATTGATATTATCATCTTCAACCAAATTATGTAGACTTACTCCAATTGGCAACTTTGCCTCCCAACTTTGTTTCAATTGTATGTTATGGTAACATATTTGATCATCAACAGTTTCATGCAAGGCCAACTTCTGATGAGGATGCCTGTTTAGAAATTCCGATCACAAAGTGGCGGATAACGACGTGGACACCCGGGTTGCCTAAACAGACAGGATTCTTATTCAAGTTTCAATTTTCAATTTTCTTCTGTTTTTTCAACTTCATACGCCTTTTCTCAGCACATGTTTGGTGAAGTTTGGACCAGACAGGTTTGGAAACTGTCGCATGGCAATGCCAATCTGTTACCAAAGTGTTCTATTTTATCTATCTTCACTTTCAATAAGCCTACAAAAATAGGCTTCTATACTTATTTTTTATAAGTTCTTTTAATATATTCCCACCGAAATTGAACTTTTGAACCTTAACATTATTCACCCATCCTACTGGAATTAAATTCAGAATTAAATTCAATATCAGTGAGCTATAAGCTCATTGGTTAATTCATTATACTTTGCAAAACACATTTTAATTCAATTACTTATATATCTAGATTTTATATATACTTGTTTTTTGCATGTTAAGACATCGAACATTATTCTTGTCGAATTTTATCATAAACAAAAAAGAAAAATAATTTCTGAGTCCCTCAATTATATCTTAATTAGTAGGTCAGTCTTCATATTTTTTTGGACTTAGGGTAACCATAATAATTATCTCCATTTTAAAATGATTGACGTGTCATATCAACTTTTTATTAATTTTTTTATCCATTAAACTCTCCCTCACCATCTTTATATTTTTTTTACTTCACTATTCTTATAATCTTTTTTAGAGCATCAATAGTGGGGCTGGTATCCCCATTTTTTTAATACAAACCAACCTTCCCCTATTAAGGGAAGACACAATTTCCTTTTTTTTATGGCTTCTTCCCTTTTGCTTCTTTTTTTCATTTCATTTCCTTTTTCATTTTCTTTATTCTTAATAATTCAATTTTTATTTTATATATTTTTAAAATATCATTTTAACTTAAATAATAATTCACATAAAATATTTTAGTTATATGTATGTTTAAATATTTTTTTATTAATATTTATACATTATTATAATTTTTTTATTAATAGAATTGTATTTTTAATACTTAATTTTTAATTTTTGATTTAAATTATATTTTAAATATTTATTCAATCAACCATTAAATTTTATTTTACTAAAATTATTATTTTTAAATATTCAATTAAATAATTATTAAAATAAATATTATGTAATATATAATTCCTAAAATAATATTTTTAATTTAAATATTAATTCATAAAATATTTATGTCAAAATAAATATTTTTTATTATAATTTAAATTTTATAAATAAATAAAATAATAATTAAAATAATTGTGGGTTCTAGTGAGAAGTTAGTGTATTAGGGAGAGTTGGTTTGTTGAATAAGGGGTCAGTAGATTACTAATATAGTAGACTCATCAACTCCAAAATGGGTTGGTGCATTAGAGATGCATTATACTCCATCATGTAATCCACAATCACTTTCCTTCTCATTTAATTTATTTATAATATACAAATCATAATAAATACATTTATTTAACATATTAATTTTATACTTTTATGTAAAATAAATTACATTTCTGATATTTTATTTTAAATTAATTTGGATTTTTTTTTGCAAAATTTGTGGGAATAATATTTTGTACAAATTAGTGTCAAGTGAGTAAATATTTAAAAAACAAATCGGTGGTTAAAAAATAACTACATTCGAAGTTCAAAAACAATAAAATGCATTAAGCAACCGATTACAAATTTGGAATTAAGCAAACAATTAAAATTACATTGAAAATAATGCAATACATTAACTTAAAGTTCATAACTTTATGATATAAAATCCTAAGATACATTAATTGTAGTAATACCCTAGATTAAAAATTAAATACAACACCTACATTAATTCAGACCTTTTTTTTATAATTTCACAAATTTGTTTGTGCATTTCAAGTTGTTCGGGAGTCATGGTTGAAGTATCCCTCAGCAACAAATCAAATTCAGCGAGATGCTTCAATTCTTGAACAACTTGTATTTTGACTTCAAACTTTTCATTAAATTTGGCCAACGTTGGGTCGGAAACACGAGCAACGCTTTCTCCACTTTCCTTTGCTTTCCCCTTCCTCCTCGACTTGGCCTTTTCCTTCGCTGATTGTTGGCCGATTGGACGCACTTCAAATTCGTCTTCCTCAACTCCAACACTTGTATCGGCAATGGAAGAACTTGTGTAAGCACCACTTTCATCTTTTTTGTCCTTTTCGATGACCTAAAAATTGGTAAAATCGGTTGCCACTTTGGATCATCTTTGAGCATTACCCAAACGTGCTCATGTGTGAAATGTTTTCTTCGAGTTTGATAGTACAGTTCATGAGCATGTTGTTTTATTTGGTAGTTGCTCCAACCACTTCGATGCTCACCTAAGAATCGGTTGTAGAATTGGTTAAATTTGTTAACCTGTGAAAGCATCTAATACCAATGTTGTTTGATGATTGCACATGTTCTTTCAGTACCAAATTTTCTATGCATGTTGAAATAATCACAAATTCTTCTCCAAAATTTCGATTCCTTTTCCGCATTTCCAACAACACAATCGCTTAAAATAGTACTCCAGGCTTTCATTAGCATTAAATCGTCCTCCAGTGTCCACGATTGATGCTTCTCGCCCCCATCTTCATTGTGCGGTTCATTCAGATTAACATTATCAATTTTTGGTTAAACTGATAATGGTGGATGTCTGAAGTGCGAGATGTCACATCTAACGGTGGACTAGTTGAAAAAATTGGTGGAAAGTAAGTGTAGATAAAATTTTCAGAATTTTGATTGTACAAATTCGGTGGAGGAAAAAAGGGATATGATGGCAAGCTCTGTGCATTTTGAGAATTTTAGGAATATGAAAAACGGTGTGGATATAATGGGTATGGTAGGTTTTAAGAATTTTAGAAATTAGGTGGGATAAAATCATATGGATGGTTTCGAGAATTTGACATATTGTTTGGATTAGAGTTTTGGGAAAAATTGATCATGGTTTGGATACATTTGATAATAGAAGATGAAGAATTGTAATTGGGATTGTGTGTGTTTAATAGAAGAATAGAGAAAAATAGAATGAAAATTGTGTGTAAAAAAAATGAAGTAGAGATATGAAGATAATTATAGTTGAAAAATAAGAAAAAAAAAACAAATTGGACTGTTGTAGCCAGTCCAAAAAAATAAAAATTATTTGTCTCCAACGGTCAAATGACCATTGGAGACAATTTTTTTAAAAAAAATGAAAGGGACAACAAAATATGTCCCTTGGGCCTATAGATTGAGCGGAAGGCTTCAATCTTATGGGAGGGGATGCTGACACGGGCTCAATGCCTAATACACACCTTTAACAAGTTAATCCTACAAAGTTGTTTTTAAATGACGAAGTAAACAAAAATGACACTTTCCAAAACTATCAGCCATTAAAGTCAAAGAAAACACCCATTACAAACAGATTTCTCTCTCTCTCTCTCTCTCTCTTTCAAAACCCAAATCCTCTATCTGTTTCTCTCTCATCAAACCTGACGAACTCAAATCTCTACAACGTCCATGCTCACAACCTCTACAAGATTCATCATTTAGCCCGAT
>CAODLS010711078.1:0-13303 GCA_948243855.1 Flueggea neowawraea
TTATTATTTTATTTTAAGAAATTATGAACTTTATTTTAAGAAATTATGAACTTTATTTTAATGTATTTTTTATTTTAATGTAATATTTTATTTTAATAAATTATTTTTATTTGAATGAACACTTTTTATTTTAATGAATTTGGGTTAAAAAGTATTAAATGAAGTAGTAAATAAAAATTGGGGGATTAAAATTAAATTGTATTTAGTAAAAAATTGAGTAAGTGTTCTGCGGGACTCTTAAAGTAGTCAATAAATTACGGATAAAAAAACTGAAAGGATAAAAACTGAGAATTTTAATAAAACAATAATAAAAATTTTGAAAATCTTAAATTACAAACAGCTTAATAGCACACAACAGAACACAGATATGTTGCAGCCTACGGGGGACCCTCTTCAATTTAACTCGCACTCTAATTCAATTTGTTTTAAAACGTTTTATTGAGTTGAAAGTTTTTTTTAGTCCAAATTCAATGTATTTTTTATTGCTTTGTAAGATTGAACCTGTTTAAAAAGAGGTCTTCTTGTGTGGGATGAAAGGATGACTGTTTTCTTTTATTCATGTTACACATTTGGTAAACAAGTTAGGAATAATGATTTGACTAGAGACATCAATAGACAGTTAACCACTCACCACTAAAACTTTCTGTTCCAAAAAATCAATCTAAAGGAATCATGTTAAAAAAGTTTAAGCTACAGCCATAAGATTTGGCCAAAAAAAGTTAAAAGGGATGAGTCACGAACCATAAGCTTAAGGAGACCAAATGTTATTGGCTCATAATAGTGGTTTTATTATGATTAAGACGATTCTAATATTATTGAATCACAATTTTATAGATATTGTTTTGTTGTTAAATCAAATAAGATTTTAAGAGGAGTTTACTGTCAACCCACTCGAAATATCTTGACAGTGATCACTAATTCATAAATTTCTGCTTTTATTGAAAAAAAAAAGAATAATTTTACTGCATTATTAATCATAACATGCACAATAAATAAGGGATCAAGATTTTTATACAAGTGATGTAATTTATTAAAGCTTAATCTACACACTACCCAAAAAAAGGGCATCTATGGAGGCGGTTCTCATAAGGCGATTATTAAAATAGTGACAAATACTATATTAGAGAAATCAAGATTTTTACTATTGTATTTTTTTTTCATCGTTAAATGGAAGAAATAATTTATATAAATCATTAAAATTGCTATTTTAATAATATCCTTTCACACTTGGCCATCATTATAACACCACTTCTATGCCCACTGAATTCCCTCCATTATCACTTCCTCACTTCAAGACCCACCAGAACACCTCGCACTTTTTCCTTATTATAACTCTAAGAATCAAACCAGATTACCATGATTTTCCAGATTGAAGAAGAAGAAGCAACCAATCAAGAAACTGAAACAAAAGTTGCAGACTTCGATGAAAGTGACACTGAAGACATTCCAAGTTCAAAGGAGTGGTTGACTCTAGGCCTTAACAGAGATGATATTACAGCCGCCACAGCAGAGGACAGTGAAGCTGGCGTGTCAAAACAAGCTGGTTCAAGCAGCAACTACAAGGTGTTTTCTTGCAACTTCTGCATGAGAAAGTTTTACAGCTCACAAGCACTTGGAGGCCACCAAAATGCACACAAAAGAGAGAGAGGCGTCGCTAAAAGGTTCCAATCGCATCGAATGATGATGTCAACATTCGGGTTTCCATTCAATTCTGTTGCCGCCAGGTCACTTGGAGTCCAACCACATTCGCAGGTTCACAAGCCTAGGAGAGAAGGGTCTGGTCAGTTACCGGTCGGTCGGTTTGGTGATGCGGGTTGGGGTATTGGGATGGGTTGGGCTCCACATATGGTTGAAGAAGCAGTGGATTTGGTTTGGCCTGGAAGCTATAGAGTGGATAGGAGACAACAAGAAGAAGGGACTGATTTGAATACACTTGACTTGAATCTTAGATTGGGATCATCATGATGAACCAAACCCCCACTTGTTTAATAGCTATTTTGTATGCTCATGATTCATCAAATAAACCTCTAATTATAGGTGTGATTGAGGCTTATTTTGAGCTTATCTTTCTCCTCTCTTTTTTTTCTTAAATTAATTGACTGCAATTCATGGGAGAGTTTTCGAGTGTGTTTGGGACTTCATTTTGACATTCAAATTTAAGTAGCAAGGATTTTTCTTTTGTTTATAATCCAAAATTTTAATTTTATAAGATCCTTGTGCAAATTATTTTGTATATAAATTTATAAATGATAATACTAAATAAATTTTGCTTTAGAACTAAAATTTATCAAAAATATAAAAAATCCTTAAGAGTGAAAATGGAACGACTCCATGAATGTCCACAAATTCTGGGCCAGTTATACGATGGGGGACCTAGCCATAAGATTCTGGGCTAAACTTTAATACAAACAGCCCACCCACATATCATGACCCTCATTGCTCTCCTATAAGTCATGTACCCAAGTTATCACTTGCCTAACTCTTAAAATTGGGCTAATTTTATCTTCAGGGGAAAAAGAATTCGAACTTATAGCTTCACAGACTTAAAAATTAAAGAAAAAACAAGATTAAAACAAAATATAAACATCATCATTTTATAATTTTTTTCAAAATTATAAAATGATGATGTTTATATTTTGTTTTAATCTTGTTTTTTCTTTGTTTAATGGCTATTTATATTCTGTTTTCATTATATTTTTTTACTATGTTTTGAGTTTATTTTTTTTTTAAATGAACAAATTGTTTTCATTTTATTTTTATTCTGTTTATATATTATTTTGAGTTTTTTTAAATAAGTCTCACTTGTTTGATTTCATTTTTGTACACATAGCATGATTTTTTTTATTCAAAAAATAAACCAACAAAAAAATATTTTTTATTTTTTTGTTTAAAAAGGTAGGGATAAACAAAGTTCAAATCAATTATTTTACCCCTATCTCCACCAAGGTTCGAACATGGAACGTCCACCTGTAAATATTAAGTGATTATCGTCATATCCAACCCCTTGAGGCACAAAAAAATTATATAGTCAGTATATTTAATAAAATAAAAAGAAAAACTATAAACAATCGAATAATAATAGGATAAAAAATCAGAAATATAGGTCTTAAGAAATTACAATTAAAAACATAATATAAATATATGTACTTGCATAACTTAAGTGGAATGACTGTACATATAAAATATTAAAATTCAATGAACTACACGTATAATTTTATAAAAACATCTGTAGTTTAAATTTTGGGTGCTGTGCACGCATAATTTCCAATTCTTTTTCATGTGCACACGACAATTACTCTTTAAAATTTTCGAAAGATTCACTCGGAAAAGTGAGGCTAGGTATAGGTAAAATATCTTTCTACGAAAATCATATTTTTCTCTTTTTAATAACAATCAACCAAGGTGTGATCCTGGCTGAGGACATAACCATCCATACAGCATTAGATGTTGAATATAGTGAAGAACTAGCAAATACTAGATTATACTTACTGGTTATGAAACTTACTTCAATATCATATATAATTAACCGACAAAAGTGCCAAACCCTATAAACAATAAAATTCATTTCGGTTTTCCAAAAATAAAATATATAAGCAAAAAATTGATAGAGATTCGATTTTACATATCTTGATAGCTATTGAGGGGCTAATGATACTTGAATATGACATGATAAATGACTTCTTTCATAGACCATATAGCAGTGGCTAGTGCAAACCCCCAACCTATACGAGCTTTATAAATTATAAAATTACTGCTCTTATTCTGATGTTGCTTCGGTGTAATGAACGTATTACGACAGAATTTTCTGATGTTTGCGCGGAGAAGACATTGGGGCATATCCTTCACAACCTACGGCTAACTTTTCACCTAATCTAGACCTGCAAGTTCTATAAAATACTAAATTGTTAATGGATATTTGGTTTTTAAGAGTATATATTATAAATATTATCGTTCATTTAAGTGAAACTGGGGACAAAATCACAAATTAACAGGTACGGGTTTGAAACTTCATCCCCACGGCCCTATACATACTCTTGTTTCTGCGGCATACATTTGATTAAGTCTAGTCTAATCTATTTAATGGGGGAATCTTTTGGAGATGGAAAAAGAGGTAAACCGTTCATGCTAATATAATGGTTTGATAAAGATTAAAGAGAGAATAGAATTTGCATTAATAAAGGACATGAAAGAAAGATCGGCACCAAGCAGGGCGGAGCTAGACAATTACTATGACTGACTGATCTGTGATAAGGTATCATTTGGTTCACTCAAATTGAAATTTGGGTAATTTCTCTGGTCATTCTTGAGTTCTTCTATTTGGTCCCTATGTTTTACAAACTGTCTTATTTGGTCCCTTCGTTAGTTTGAATTTAATGACAATGACAAGTATGTCAAGTATTCCACATTGTCTAAGATGAGTTAGTCTCATGAATTTATAATTAAGTGGTAATTATCCCTCCATAAGGTACATTTTAGAGGTAAGTTAGACCCAATATTAAGATGGTATTAGAGACACTTCTAGTGCAATAGTTTGGGGTAATGTCCGACCATGAGTTGTCATTTGTCTATTAGTTGTTCAGCCTGGTTTGAGCTGAGGGGAGTGAGTCAAGTATCACACACTGTCTAGGTTGAGTTAGTCTCATGGATTTATAATTAAGTGGTAATTTTCCTGTTATAAGGCATAAGGTACCTTTTGAAAGTAAATTAGGTCCAATATTAAAACAGCATGTGCCTTTTAAAGGTGAATTATATCCAATATTAAAAAAGCAAGGGACCAAATGAGAGGATTATATAGACCTCAGGGACAACAAGGAAAGAATAAACCGGACCATATTATATTTTAAATAGGAATATTTTGGTCTTCTAACAATGACAGTTAACTGTAACCGATCCAAATTAAACAGAAGGACCAATTCACTAAATTTCCAAAACAAAAGGACCAAATGGAGAATACATTAAACTTCGGAGATAACAACCAAAATTTCCCTTTTCTGCCAAAATTTCCCTTGAAATTTCTATATATATAATATACTAGTTATACAACATTATTTATCACTGAATCCAGAAAGAAGTTCATGGAGAGAATTATGATTATATTTTCGTTGATGAATATTGGATTTAGTTCAAAAATTGACTGGGAATAGAAAATCAATCTTTTAGCGTTATAAATAACTCAAATACCATACTTATCGAAAAAACTCGGATACCATTTGACTATATATAAATTTACTGATAATTTATTTTTTTTAAATGTTTCTAAATACCATATTCACAATGATTCAAAAGTAAATATTCAATGATACAAACAAGATTTGGGATAATTTTTTCCTACAACCAATTATTGCAACCTTTTTATCAAAGTGCAATGTTTTTTTATTAGAATTTAAAATTTTGTGATTAATAATTAATTAATAATTTCTATTTATATATTAGAAATTTCTACAACTTTAATTGGAGAAAGTTGCACATTGATAAAAAAATATTGCACTTTGATAAGAAATGTTGCAAAAACTCCTGTAATTATCCGGTTGTAGAGAAAAATTATCCCAAAATTTGGGTCTACACATGCATGAATGGTCACGATGAAAAGTAAGCTTCAAACGTCTCTCTCTCCTCCACCACATATGCAAAGAGCAACGACGACAATAACAAATCAATGATTTTGTTCTAAATAGACCATATAGTACTACTATAATCACGAAGAATTAATATAGGTTTCGGACGCTAAGAATCCGACATAGTCGTTGTCCTTATCCAAAACTAGGTGTAATTCAATTCTACAAGGAATGCATATCTCGTGTAATTAATTAATACACTGATCCTAGTCTTTTCATGTCCTGCCAAGACGCCTTTAATTTCAAGACTCTTCTTGATTATCTACGCATATCTTCATTTTCTTTCAAGAATCAGGTAGTTACTTTCTATTTTTATGATCAGAGATATGGTACATGCTCATACATATTGACCATTCAATCTTGCAATATCGTTTGTTCTTCACTTATAAAATCTTGAAACATCTGATTACTCAGATTTCAGAGTACGAATTTATGAAGCCTCAGTTAAAATACCCAAATACCATTTTAGAACAATTCATTATCTTTTTTTTTTTAAATCAAAACAATAATTGGAGTCAACCTGCAAAATTTCAGCATTATGGTCGGTACAGTTCAATAAGAAAAAGGGCCTGATTGTAGGTGGGAGTTTATTGTGAATGCATGCATTTGCGAGTTGCTTTTGTACATACATGCCTTGAATCGTAAAATCCACAGAAAGTTGAAGTCCTGAAGGAGCTTAATATTGCAAAAAAGTGAAGGGACAAAAGATACAAAATGGACTGGCAAATGGAAAGATAAACCCGACCTATGGCACTGACAATTCTAGCCTCACCACAATTAATCTTTTAAAGGCCTTTTCAAGAAAACATTTTGCCTTTCCTACATTGACTTTCACGTCTTTATATATTCCTTTCACACTATATAGTATCATCACCTAAATTCATCCATTAACCAACACTCTTCAAATCAGAAAACTGAAATTCAAAATCTATAATATGCAAATGCAATGCAAATCATCCATTATACATCAATAATATGCAGATGCAATGCTCTTTTTCAATTTTATTTATAAAAGTGGATGACCCATTTTAGAATTAAATTATTAATGGTTCTCTCTTTCCAACAAGTGATCAAAACTTTGAGATTCTAAGCTCTCGTTTTTTCTAGAGGCAAAATTTACTCAAAATCAGTGTGGTTATTAGTGAATCAACAACTTGTTGGTTGCACAAGATTGCTATATTGATCCCTATCCAATGCTATCTATTGATTCTGGGTAAACCCTAAACAAATCTACAAGTCTCATTTTTCTTCCCACACATTTCGAGATAAATGAAACTTATAAATGTAATGCATGAACTTGCCTATGCACTATTTTTGTACAGACACTAGAATGGACCACAGTTCGTGAATAGAGAAAATATTGCTAAAACCATCATTAATTTGGCTACCATGTTCCACCACATATAGTACGAAATGCAACTCATCAAGAAAAAAAAAGGCCAAAAAGGCTTGGTGTGGAGATTGACAAAGGGGTTACAATGAAATGTTATTGGAAAGATGGTGAAAAGCCAACGGTGATTGAATTTTAGGACTCCATGACATGATTGATGGAAAGAACAAAATTACATTTTTAAGCATATCTTTTTCTATTATAGGAGTTCAAACTTATTTCAATTGCGACCCAATAATGAGGAAACCAACTTGTAGTTGGCAATTTTCCTCTTTTCGCCATGCAGGGCACTGACAAACACCTAATCGGGCGCATTAGTTGTACACACATAGTCCACATTAAAGTTTAGCTCGTGGCGTTGTGTTACAAAGTAAGTTTTTTGGGGATGTAACTAGTATACCAAATATATACATATATATATAGAGAGAGAGAGGAGGGATCCGCTTATATTAGGTGTAGGTTTTTCCAACTTACACCACATCCTCATCATCTATTTTTTTATATCTAATAACCAAAAGTTGCCACATACATAACCCACTATCGTTAACATTTAATGACCATTAAATCTAAATGAATGGATGGAGAGAATGCGGTGTAAGTTGGAAAAACTTACTCTAAAGGAGGAAGGCTCCACTTACACCTAGTAAAAAGTACTTTTTTTTATAAGTGAGATAAATGTAATGTTGGTCAAGAATATTAAATCCTCCACTAACAAGCTAAGTTTTAGGGTGAGTTAAGTTCTTTTTTTTTATTATCTCTTATCAAAAAAGGAAAAGAGTAAGTTTCAATCCACTATGATGGGTACATATACATTAAGTGCTTTTTTAGTAGTAAGGAAGTGCAACTTCTTTGTGAACCGTAAAAAAATTAATGTTTAGTATGGAGGAAGTAGGAGGTCAAAGAGAACTTTGACCAATTTACTTTCTTACTTTTTAGAAAATAAATTATTAAGAGCATCTCTAATATTCTCTTTAAAGTTAAAATATTCTTTATTATAAAGAGTTGTACTTAAAAATTAAACTTTAATGAGCTATTTATTTTACTCTTTATCTCTAAATATAATATAAAGAGCATGATAGACTATTTATTTCTATATAGTCAAATTGACTCTTTATTTATTTGTCATTAATGAAATTTATAGTTTTCATAAATTTTCTTTTTACTTCTTTATTTTATTTTATTTTATTTTATCATCATTTTCTCTCCAATAGTCTTTCTCTTTAAATTTTTTATACATTTATATTTTGTGAAAGTTAACAAAATAAAGAGTACAGTTAAAGAGTACCATTGGAGTAAATTTTTATTTTGAATCTCTAAAATTACGGTTATTCTTTATTTTTATCAAAAATACTCTAAAATATAAAGAGTAGCATGGGATGCTCTAAGAAAGGTTTTAATAAGAAAATTTCTTGAAACTTTTGCTTTCTTGTAAGCAAGCAACATAAACCAAACAAGCATTAAAAATTGTTAACAAAGCAAGGCAAGTTGTGCATCGAGAAGAAATACAACTCATTAAATGGAACACGAGTTGCATATTTTTCAACAATCAATTATACATTCAATTTCAATCGATCCAATTTCAAACAAGAAATCATATTGCTTGCATAACCACTTACGTTATCATCAAATACATGAAGAGCCCCATAGTCCATAGATAATACGCATGCGTGCGATAGCGATGTCCGTTGACTGACTCATGAAGATCGTGAAGACTATCATGCATACATTAATTATCACACAATTGAATTTTCCAGCTACAAAATCTCTGTATTCCAAAGACCGACTCTTTTTTTGTACGTAATAAGAGACCAAATTTTATTTGAAGTTTAAGGGTAATGCACCTACGTTTCGGTCACCGATTGTGCCTTCACCTAACTTATTAATACTGATTATTATCAACTTGAAGAGATGGAAAGAACAGTTTCTGTTTGTAAATGTCGCTGTGGGTTAGATGCAAATTTTGGACAGTGACGGATCATGTTAATGTGTTTCGGGGCTGTAACCAGTAGAGGTTACATAGGTTGCATGTGGTTTTGGACATCTACAAATGTGGTCAATGGATTTGGCAACAGTTTCTATAACTTATGAAACCCGAAACTAATTTTCTAGCTTAGTATCGTGAAGAACTAATTGAATCAGGAAAAATAATTTAGTTGATTTTAGTTTTAAACACGAAAGATGGCGCATTCTTTTCTTGGTAATAGAAAATTTTCTTTATTTTCTGAACTGATCCAAGAAAATTTTCTTTTAAGGTAATTTAGACGTTATGTAGTTCTCCTATTTGGGTGCCATGTAATGATTTTGTTTTTAATTTTTAATATAAATATATATAAAAATTATATTCTAAGATACGTGGTTCATAAGCACGACAGGTATTACTCCCCCGTTCCATTTTTTTTACACCCTTTTATTTTTTGTGCTCCAGATTATAGGCAATCTTTTTCGTTACTAATACGGTCTACAAGTCAAAAGATAAATCTAAAAAAAAAATTACTCTCTCCATTCCACAATAAATTGTCTTTTAAAATTGTCGCACATAAATTAAAAAAATGATTAAAATACATCAATTATGGTACTATAATAATATTTTATCCCTATTAATAATCTCTCAAAAGTACAAACTAAGTTATTAAATACAAGGGTAAACTTAGAAATAGATGTTTAAGACTTAATTAATTTTGTAAAATGACAAATATTTTGAAAAAAGAAAATTTTTCTAAAAAGATGCCTATTGTAAAATAGACAAAGTATTAAATTATATGTATTTAACTAATAAAATTATCTCCCTTTAATTTTCATATAAATATAAATATATCTATTAAGATAGGTCAGAGGAAGTATTTTATTTTTCATGGTCAGTGATTTCACGACCCATTTCTGGAATCATGATACAATATCTCGGTGCAGAACTCTAATACCCAAAACAAAGAGCCCAGACAAAAGGGCATCACTAACCAAAAGACGTCTCATTGGTAAGCAAGATGTGGATTAGTTGCCAAAGCCAATATCTGTGTACCTGAAATATAGGATCAACTACAGACAAAAATAAAACGGGGGTCAAACCCAGTGAGGAATAACACTTCAAAACGCCTCATACGTGCCTCACAAAGACAATTTTGAAAACAGTTCGCAAATACTACATGTGAATATAGATAAGTATATACTTTTATACACACTATAAATAATAGTCTTTCAGAAATTCCTTTGCAATCGTTGCAAACAAAGCAACCAACATGCACATAGGCGTATTAAAAATCATCTCAGATTTCAAATCAGAGTTTCAGATTCAAAACATATACAAGCGATATGGGACTAAACAAACGTGATATGGACTCCGCCATTAATCACGAGATGTGTGGACCCGCCTCTATCAATATCAATTCATGTGTTGGATTAGAGGACATGGCTACCGACACCCCTGATAGCTGGGTTGTCTCAATCATTGGTATGCCAAAGGCTACGTGCCTCGTAGCACAGGTGTTCGCATATCAGAAAACCAAATCATACTACTACATAGTATAAAATCAAAGGCATGCATCACAACATCGAAATTAGAGGGGATATATATAATAAATATATACATCAGTTCGAAAACAAAGGACTGATCGTAACTCACGTAATCAGTTTATTAATTTAGTCAATCTTCATATTAGTCCATTTTCATAAATACGTTCAGCATATCAAAAAAATCAATAATAGAAGTTTCAAGACACATCCTGGGTGTCTGAAGCTGCTATTCACTCACTTGAAAAGTCCAAATAATATCACCAGTCAAGCTTCACTAACTGGTGGCTAGTCTCGCTGGCAGGAATAAGAAGCTGAACAAGTGCAAACAGCTCAAACATCAATATGTGGTACTATAACAATACCAAATACATGATATGCAGATGCAAATGTAGACTCAATTCTACCAAATGGAAAATCTCCCCGAAACAAGAAATGTTTGCGAAAAAAGATACCCAAATCATGATCCGCTCGGTACCCAACTGAACTGAACACCCATATTGGCTCTAATCAGCCTCCTGAACACCAATACAACCTCAAGTTCAACAAATGAACTCAAAATTCTCAAGAATCTCTACTTAGAAATTTGGATCTCTTTGATCCATAAGGAGCAATCATCAATTTCTTCAAACCAAACTCAAGTCTAAGTAGTTCTAACTCTGATTAAAAAAGATGTATTAGAAACAACACCAGATCTATCAAGAAATCTGACAAAACCCGAAACCCTAGTTTCAGAGAAACTCATTTGGTTTAAACACCAAAACCTTCAAAATCAAAGTTTTAACCTCAAGCTTATAACCTTAAACAATCCTAATATAACATCCATTAACTCCTATTCCATCAGGAAAGGAAAGATCTGATCCAAACTTAAAGTTTGGTTGGAGCCCTAGAATGCTCAAATGCAAAGCAAAATAAGGAAATTGAGGGATTAATGGATGTTTCTTACCTTAAGAATCATTGTAGGAGCAAGGAAAAGCAAGGAGAATCAAAGAGTAATAAATGAGAAAGTGCTCTGGTGGTTGGGGTGAGTTATGACCGGAAGAAGGGTAGGTGGGGGGTATTTATAGACTCATGGGCTGAAACGCTGTATTTCACGCAAAGTTGCCCAGCTGGAATACATCTACGTACGCAGTAAGGGTTCTGCGCACATAGGACCGTGCTCTACATGGATTGCATCCCATACCACGTGCGTAGACGACAGATCTGGGAATGCAAAATTCCCATATCTATAATCTACGTGCGTTCCACCCCCTATTGTGTGCGTAGAATGCCTCAGCGTGTTCACGGTTCACACCCAAAAAGTAATCAATGTGCACAAAAACTTTGCAATGCACCCAGATGATCCTAAGCACGTTTATGGCCAAACCCAAACCCCAACTACATGCGTAGTACCCTGTACTGTGCACGTAGATGACCTCCAACGTACATTACAACTCACGCAAGTTCGCGGTCAAACTCTAGCCTCGTCTGCATGCATAGTACCCAGTACTATGCACTTAGATCACCTCAAATGTGCATTTCACACAAACATCCAAACACTCTTCAATCTCCAACTCATCTCGGAATACTACTAGATTCCGGTTAAAAAAGGCGGGATATTACAGGTGATGTTATCATAGGGTCATTACCCTCTCCCCAAAAGGTAAATTTGTTTAGGGTGCAATGTCCATGTTTATAAATTTAAAACCCACTTGTCACATATCCGATGTGAGAATTAGTCACATTTTCCCCCACTAAATCTAGTGATACCCTCATTGTTGGCGGTCACCTTGACTACTTGTCACGTTAAAGCATTTAGCGTGAACATCGAAATCGAGTCGGGTTGAATATAATGCCACTTTTGTAGGGTTTTGATATACGTTAAAAGCAAGTTTAACACAGCGGAAGCAAACAATTTACATCAAAAACCAGCCAAGATACACTCACAAAAACCATAATCAAAACATAACAATAAAGAAACAAGGATGCAGAATTTTATACATTCTCCTTGCAAGCTTTGTGTGCCGAATTATTTAACACCAAAAAAGCTCGTAATGAAACTAAAGTTAAGGTACCTTTCCCCCGCCTTGATGCCAATGAAAAGGACTAGGAATCGCTACTCCTCTCTAAGTTCACACACATCCAAAAACTATGTGGTAAAGTGGATGTGCTAGCAACAACAAAATCTGTCCAACACATATGGCAGCCGAATTTTTGTTTCAATAAAAACCCTTAAGTTCTCAAAAAAATGAGTGTTTTTAGGCACAAAAAACACCACAATATCTTCTAGAAAACTATCATAAAAACCTGCCAAAAATTCATTAAATTTAGTGTCCAATTTTGACAAAACTAGTTTAAGTTTTAAGAATCATTTTCCAACACAACCTCTTCCACTCTTTTCTTCTTTTAAATTTTATTATTAAATCATTTGATAAAAACTTTTTTCAGGCCGAAATGCACATCCAATATGGGCCTCATATGCCCTAAAATTATTTTATCCAATTAAATAAATGCCCCGGTAAAAAGATGATTTTACCCTTAACCTAGTTTTTGATCGTGTGTGATCCTGTAGGTCTATTCAATGTTGGCAATGGGCCTTGGGCCCATAAATCATAGGCATTCTCTAGCTAGACACCACGATTACCCAAATTGAATAGATGTTAATTGGCATTAAAAAGACCTAATGCAACCTTATACGATCCTTTGCCTCTCGATATCCTGATTAGCATAAGGCATTGACCTAGTCATCCTTATTTATTGCTGAATCATTTTCTTGACTATCTGGTAAGATTGATTATGTCAAATAAATGATGTC
>CAODLS010711182.1:0-20233 GCA_948243855.1 Flueggea neowawraea
CCTCATCATGTTGCTGGGCTTCAACATTTTGTTCTGCGTCCGATGTTGGCCTTGTGCTAGCTGTAGAACATTTGGGTCAGATGGTCTCAATGGTTTTTCATGCTTTGATTTTTATTGCTATGTATATATATATTTTTTTATCGTGTATCAATAATTATATTCCAATTTTTTTTTGCTAAATATAAGTAAATTTGAAGTTTGATTGTTAATGGTAACATTAAAAAAAATTAGTTTTTTATGATTATAGATGGGCACGAGGTATATATTTAATATAAATTTAAAATATTAGATATTAGATCAAATTTATTTCATTTCAAAGTTTAATCTTGTATCTAATTAGGAAAGAAAAAAAGTTTATTCATTATCACACTTTATTGTTATTATCGTGTAAGTTTCAAACAAACAAATTATTTTGTAGCTAACAGCCACAAATGTATATCATGGCGGCCAGCGTTTCAATTTGACTAAGCAAAGCATTTGGAGATCAACACCCACTTGCCAAAGGGTTGATGAGTATAATTTTGTAATTTAAGAACTTATTCTGTAATTTGATTTAGACGATTTCGGTCTAATTTTTTATTATGGACAGTGAAGTATATATATATATGTGTGTGTGTGTGTGTGTGTGTGTGCCTTAGTGGCTATACTTGACTTAGTGGTTATACTCACATGTGCGGCATTACTCGCCTTAACGACTATATGTTGTGCCTATGTGGCTAACCTTTGATTCTGGAATTTCTGATAAGTTAAAAAGGGTTTTTGAATTCTACTTTTGGAATCTCTGATAAGCTAAAAGGTTTTTTTGAAGGAGTTCATTTTGCTTTTGAAAGTATGTTAACTCTGATAAAGATGGAAAAAAGGTTTTTGAAAGATTTCACTCAGATTCTGAATGTATCCATATTGTATGCTTTGTCTGTGAATTGCTTTGGAAAATACATTTTTGAAACTATACTAGTATGTATCAGCGTGTATATTTGTATTACAAAAATATACATTTGCATGTGGTATTTTTGAACTGTTTTCAAAACAGTTTGTGTGAGGTCCTGGAGGCATTCTATAGCGTCATCCTTCAATGAATTTTCTTAGTCTGTATGTTTGTTAAATGCTCCACATTGGGTTATTGTGGGTTATGTTTTTGTTTTTGATAATACAATGAATCTAAATGATTTTATTTTTATATATTTTCTGTAGTTGATATTATAAATGTTTTATCTTACTAAATGAGGTGGTTGGATTTTGTTAAATATTTTTAATAATAAATCTGAATATGAATTTGGGTAGAAGTTTTGTACTCTAAGCCTTGTGTGAGATGTGTTGGGCTCTCTTAGACGGTTCGCTTCGTACACTGATTATGGTCCGAAAAAGGGGTCAGGACAGTTGAGCCTATGAAAACAAATGGTACAAACGGTTTCCTAGTTGGTCTCACAAAAACTAGAGGTTGTAACGGTTTCCTAGTTAAGCCAGCAAAAACTAGAGGTTGTAATGATTTTCCTCCACCCGCAAGTGAGGAGATAGTCGATTGAAATGCTTGAGATGATTCTCAAGGAGTAGATGTAGGTCAAGGAGGACTGAACCACTATAAATCGGATTTGTTCTCTCTTGCTTTACTCTCTCTCTTTATTTTCCTTTACATTTGATTTATCTTGTGTGTGAATTGGTTGTTTTGGTTTGCTTCCACATTTTATATTCTGCTTTGTGCTTTAAATTTGTGAAATCATTAAAACTCCAATTCCCCCCTCCCTCTTTTAAAATGCCATCCTAGTGGGACCAATAGAATCCCAAGAAGACATGATCATTGAAATACTTTAATGAAACTCCTGGTGAATCTAGAGTGAGAAAGGACTTGAGAAAAATGTATTTTATTCGTGCCATAACCTTGAGAAAATATCACAAAATGATGTTTTATTCTATGGTTGTTAAGGCATAAGTATCCTTATTATCTAGCATTACCTCTTTGTAGGGTAAATGGTCATTTATTGACTGAGCATTGACAATTAGATTACATGGTAGTTTAATAAATATTGTGTCATATTTATTGCTTTGGCATTTAATTACATTTATTTGCTACAATATTTTGATTGTTGTTTTATTGCTCAATTATTGAGATGTGTGACTTAATGATTGTAATGACCAACATAAACTACCCTAAGTCATGATGACTTTAAAATGAGCCAAACAAACTTGTGAATTTGCTATCCATAAATTGACTATAGGCAAGTCAATTATTGTGTGCAGATGGCAACATAAGCTACTGCTTATTGTTTGATTCGGAGCTTAATAAGAGACTTAGTTAGATTAATTTATTGGTTAGTAAATTAACCGTATTGCTAAATTTCTTTGGTTATATGAAACTATATTTATGTGATTTATTATTGTCTTTATTGTACAATAATTACAACTTCTTCCAAAGTCAATTGATGCTCGAGCTAGACGAGGACGTGGAGATTGTGTGGCAACAATCGCAAAATCTTGGAATGAATATTCCAATGTATGCGAAAAGAGCTAAAAACTCTTAACACCTTTGATTTTTTGGTGATATATACTCAACATAATTTTAGACCGAAAAGCCTTACGATGTGGAACATGAGGATTCCACTCAATGTATTATTTGTGTTTAGTAATTCTTTTTTTATTATATTTTTGTTTGATATCTAGTATCAATACAATTTCTTATTTCAATAACTAATTGATTTTTTTTCAATTATTCTTTTCTCCTTTCTATAATAATAAAACAGATTCTTCCAATGTATAAAATAATAATTCTAATGACACTAGTGCAAGTATCAAATATAATGGATCTTTGGATCGATGTCTTTAACCACTCAAATTGATACTTACTTCAAGTGTCTTGATCAAAAAAGGCTTAGGGCCTATATGATCTATGAGCTTGGTACCTTTGGTAATTAGTTGACCATGGTGCACAAGGTCCAAAGTTGTTATTAATTCATTGTCAAGCAACTAGGAGCATATTGAGATACATCTAATCCACATTTATCTCATATGTGAGAACGTGAAGAATGTTGATAATGTGATTTGTCAACCTTAATGATACCACTTAGTAGTAATTAGTTCAATAAAAAGAGTCTATGGCAATGTCTAATTCCATTTGATGAGATTCCAAAAGAAGTATAGATGTTTCCTATATAAGGACAAGGGATAAGTTTAAGAACTCAAAATTCTTAAGAGTTGAAAGACTAGATAGAAATTGAGTGACGTCCTAGAACATGGAAAACATCAATGTTTGATTAAGCAAAACATTTTGACAACCAAAGGATTGCACCCTTTGAAGGACGCACTGTTGAAACTCACGTAAGTGAAGTGTGTATCTTATACCATGTTCTTATTTGAGGTTTATCTTTCGTATTTATTAGTTCAAGTGTATGGACTTACATAATGATGGGTTGAATAACCTTCATTATTTTCCAATGAGTTCTAATGTGGACAAGATGGATTTTCAGGAATGTCTTGAAAAGTAGGAGTAATTAGGATTCTGGCATTTGGAAATTAGTCTTATGTGTGGGTCGAACCTTTCTCTACACTAGTTTTTGTCATTACCAAATTGAAATTTGACTTCAGTTTGTCTTTCAATGTCAACAACATCATTGTAATTATGTTTGAGTATGGAATACTCAATTGTTTGAAGGTATCATAGTTTTGGATTAGATTCCTAACTATTTGTGGCAACCTGGTTTCATCTTTAGCAACTTCATGTGATCTTAAGTGATAATGTGAAGTCATTGCACATAAATCGAACTAAGTTAGCCAATTTCGAATAGTTTGATTAGGTAAGGTGAGAGCATTTAGAAAACTTATACAAAGTTAAGTTGCCTAACTACGAACAAAACTAAAGATGAAATACTAGGCGTGAAACCATTTGCAAAGTCAAATTTCCATTGAAATCCATTTTGGCAATAGTAGTCAAATTCTAAAATGTTAGGGCTAGGCATTGGGCATATATCTTCATCACTATGTGTGTGATTGTCGTAGGCACAACATACCCCTTTAGGTTTCTCATAAATGAGAACTTAGTTACTTCTCATGACTTGTACATCAAGTTGTGAGACAATCAAATACTTGAGGACCAATTAACATTGTGAATTTTTATACATCAAGTTGAAGTAACTATAGAAGTTTTCTCCAATTTTCACAAAGCATTCCAATTTTCTTGTCACGACCTATTTCCTGACCATGACCGGCATACAAGATGAACCCAACAGGAGGCTCGACCCATCTTGCAAAGACTCGGAGAATCATATATACTACCCCACTTACTAACGTTTTTATTAAGCAAGCATGAAAAATATAACTATATATATGTACGGAAATACATATAAGTGTGACAAATGTAACATAATAAATCCAAAAGTAAGTATAAAGCATATATGAGTAAAATCAATATCCAAAAGTCAAAATACAACCCAGTAACCCACTAGCATTCGGTGTAGAGCCCTATCAAAAACAAAAGGAGCCCGAGCAAAAGGGCGTCAACTAACCAACATCAACAACGCCTCATCGAGTATTTGAATGTCAGATGGTTGTTGAGTCGAATGGTATCACTTGAAAAATACTAAGGGAGGAGGGGGGAGGGGGGATTATAAATCTTAGTGAGGGATAACACTCCAAATCGTCTCATATGTGCATCACATAGACCGTTTGAAAATATTTCGAAAATATCACATGCAATATACTTAATATGTACATATACACACTAAATATATATTATAGCTCTTGGAAATTCATTTTCAAAAATATTCTCACCCTCAGCAAACAACATACAACAAAACATACAGATACACATCATATATATATATATATAGTTGAATATCTGACCGGGACATAACTTGTCACGGCCCATAGTCGGGCCTGTGACCGTCGTACGAGGCTGACAGTGTGTGGAAGCCCGATCCATCCCGCACAAACCTCTGTGATCAGACATACTACCCGACTTATCCAAATATTTATTTAAAATATTTATAAAAATGTTTATAAATAAAATAAAATCATATATATATATATACAATATATCAAAAATACGAAATCATCAGAGTAACCCCAAACTACAAAAGTGAAGCCCAATATCCCAACAGTAACCCGATGTGGAGCTCTAAAAACATAGCATAGTAGAGTCCGGACGAGGGCACTGACTATAGTGAAGAAGCGCCTCACTAGGTCGAGCTACAAGTCAGATGTTGTGCGTCCCAAAAATATCACCTGCGAACAAAGGTTAACAAGGACAACAAAAGAAAATGGGGTAAGATTTCCTAGTGAGGAAACAACACGCCAGACTGCCTTATACGTGCATCACAAAGACTGGTTTGAAATCTTTTTTCAAACTACCGCACACATGTATAGATACCATATAGTATACACACTATATACATAATACATTTACTGAAATTGTTTTACCAAAACGTTCGCATTTATATCATACAACTTGCATTCAGGCAATATATACATATACGTGTGATTACATGGTACCGGACCATATCAAAAAATAGCAGTGTGGACTCCGTCACCTGAGTGCTCAATAAACATGTATATTTGGCCGGATATACGGTCACCCCAAACCCTGGTGACTAGGGCCATAAACATACAATGGTATACCAAAGACTACATACTACGTAGTAGGGTGTTCTCATGTCAGTATGATACATACATAGTATTTCACATGCAATCATATGTTTTCCTTTATTCCATCATTTACAAAATGCTCTTGTATATATATACCCATATATACTTTATTTTCCATATCAAAACGTTGGTTAATAATAATCATACACTCAGATTATTAATTAACCAATAATTATTAGTCCATATTTCATGTCAACCGCGACATATCAAAAACAACATATACTTAATTTTGAAAGACACAAGCTATTGTCTGAAGCTGTCATTTCACTCACCTGATATCCAAAGCTGCGGATCCAGTCAAACACCACTCGTGGGTGGCTGCTCCTGCTGGCAGACACACGAAGATGTACAAACATAGACATAACAAATATCAAGATGTGGTATTATTGCGGTACCGATGCATGGTATGCGAATGCAGATGCTCACCATCAAGTCCCTGAACATATATGTCGGGAGTGAATCCATTATCCTCGACCCAAAATATACCATATGCATAAAATTACAGTTTGGTCCACGACCAGTGTAAAATTACATTTTAACCCCCGAGATTCAAAAAATTACAAAACAGTTCCCAAGGACTTCTAGGGTTACTGACTAGACATTGATAAGTCAGAATCTCCAAATTCTAGGTAGAACTCCTAGAAATTGTGAATTAGCCTAATTCCTCAAAATTACAAAAACTACCCAGTTTTCCAAACTTATAATTCTATACCTCAACCTTTTAAAATTTTAAATCTATACTCTAAAGTTCCAAATTTACAAATCTATGCCAAAACTTTTCAGAATTTACAAAACTAGATAAAACCCTAGTTTTATTCTCAAAAATACCAAACTTTCGATTCAACCAATGAATCTCCAAACCAATCATGTATCCCGACTCTAATCGACCTCCTGAACACGAATCTAACTTCAGATTCAACAGAAAAACACTCATTCGTGCTCAAATCATCAAAACCCGAACCAAATCATAGGTTCACCAAAAACTCATCAAATCATTCGATTCAAAGCTTGAATCAAGTTCAGACAAGTGCCCTCTAACATATTCCAACATCCTCTAACATCCATTCATCACAAATCATCCGAAAATTGAAATCCATTTCAAATTCGAAAAAAATGCATTTTCATGAATCAATGCATGAAAATGAGTTATAAATTAAGAAAGGATGTTGATCTTACCTCATATATGGATTGGGAGTGTTGAGAAACCAAGATGATAGCGTTTCAGAGCGATTTGGAGTGGATGTGAGTGAAAAATGACGAAAAACGTGAGTTTCAGCCGTTTTAAGAGCTATAGATCAAAACGCACCATTTCGACATTTTCAAAGGCAACGTACGTCATACTCAATGGCAACGTATGTTGTGATGGAGCACAACGTACGTGGTGAAGCATCCAGTACCCTCGGATTCGAAAAAACACAATCCAACGTATGTCGTACACAAGGCAACGTACGTCGATCATCCTCGAATCTCTAGATAACGTACGTCGAACCAAGCCAACGTATGTTTTGCTGCTTTCCAGATAACATACGTCTTCACTCGACAACGTACATTGTACACAAAGACAACGCAAGTTGTTCACCCTCTAATCACATACATAGCATTCCACACTCCCCACATGTATCGAACCTCCCCCAAGATTCAATAACCCCTAATCCTCGAAGAATACGTCTGATTATCCTAGGGATCAAATCAGACTTAGGCAGAAAGCTACAGAAATCCTATTCAAAACGGGTGGGATATTACACAACTAAACTGATTTGAACTGAACTGATATGGACTGTGCCACTTGATACTACTCACGTGTGTTTGCATTAGACACACAGGTTACTACCAACTCTGGTAACTGGACCTTGACTGACCAAAGGTATACAATAGGCTACGCCTCTCCGTAGCTGAGTGTCCCAAATCAATAGAATATATACATAGATAGCGTACCGATAACAAGCACATGCAATAGATAGATAATATGAATTCTGATATAATATTGATACTGATATTAATATAACTACCGGTATTTTACTTATACATATATTTTATTAAACTTATTCCTTATTACACATGATTGGTTTTTACGGGTTACCAATCCTTAGTTTGTCAAATTTACATGTTGAATCACATCACACCAAAAACATATAAGTTCTGAAACACATAACCTATGTGTCTGAAGGTGCTGCCGCACTCACCTGGAAACCAAGCTGAAGTCTAGTCAAGCACCATTGGTGTCTAGCTAGTCGTGCTGACAAGCACAATAAGCTAAGACAACAAATTATATTAAACTAATCAGAATGTGGTACGGGTACTGTGGTGGTACCAAATATATGCGTGCAATGTAGTTGCAACCTAATCCTAAACTTATCATAAATTCCACTTAAAACTCCAAATTCTTGGAATTTGCAAAACTAACCGTAAGCTTTCTAGAATTCCAAATCTGATTCAACCTTTACAAAACTACAAACTTATTCCAAAGTTTTCAAAAATTACAAAATTAGATGGTGGCAAAAAATTTATTCAAAAAATATATAAATCTCGTTTCTATCGATAGTCGACCCAACCAATCACCTACATTGACTATATTCAACCCCCTGAAAATGAATATAACATCCATGTCAACAAACAAATTCAAAATCATCAAGATTTTCCATCGATAAATACAAATTTCTTGGACCCATTAAAATAAATTAACAAATCACAATACCCAATTCAAATCCAAGTACTTCTAACTCTAATCCTTCAAGATACATCAGAATCAACTCTAAATCCAACAGAAAATCCATCAAAATTCGAAACCCTAGCACTGAAAAAACCCATTTCACCCAAACACAGAAAATCCCAAAACTGAATCCAAAATCTCATGATTTCGATCTCAAACAATCATAATCTAACAAAGTTTAACTTCGATTACAATACAAAATAAAGGATTCGAACCCAACTTCCAATTTCGGCCAAACCCTAGATGCATGAATGCAAAGCAGAAATAAAGAAAAGAAAGCATTAATAGATGTATCTTACCTTAAAGAAGCAAAAGGAATTATGGAAGATCAATGGGAGAACAAGATAATTGATTTTTGGAGTGATTGTGGTAGGTGGAGAGAGTAAATGTTGAAGATGGTGCTCCTTAGTTCACTGCTCAGCCCAAAACATGATCTACACACGCAGATTCATCATAATGCACCTAAATGACCTCCTACACGTCCTACACGCTTAAAGTTGCATCCTAAATGCATTTCAAGCCCAAAACCATAATCACTCCCACACCCGAAATCAACTAAACACCAAAAACTTGGTAAAATGATGTACCAATTTTCTCCAAACATCCCAGATCACTACAGAACCAAATAGAATGCTACCAAAATTCAATTGGAACGGGCAAGATATTACATTTCTCATGCACCAAATATATTCTTAAATAGTTATACGGTTTGACTTTCTATTAACTTCTGCTCATTAATAGTACCTAATGTTCCCACCCACTCAATTAATATAAATAATTCATTTATGCAAATAAAATTAAATTACCATTTACTTATAAATAGTTAATTTTGGTCATAAGCAAACTTTCCCTTTAGATTGTGCAATTTTCACGCAGATCAGAACAACTCAAGTGTGCCATTAATATTTTGTTTATAAGATGTGATCCCAAGCCATTCTCATTTTAACACTTTATTCATCTAATGGTCTATAACTTTCAACTCAAATGAATGGCCCAGATCTTTTTGGTGTGATATTGACCCAAGTCACAGCCTTGGAAAGCAACGGTCAAGATGGAAGGAACAACTAAAAACAAAAGAAACAAAAAATTAAAAGGCACGAGAATCGGATGACGGAAGGAAGAATAAAGGAGCCCATCGTGTTATATTTTTATTTCATAAATGGGAGTCAGTCAGTCGCTTAAAACAAACCAGAAACCAATGGTCAATAGAAACATTAAAAGTGTATTTATTTAAAAAAAGGAAATAGGATGAAAATTGACAATTCATTTAAAATAAATTTGTTTATTGAAATAGAAAATTAATTATGTTCTCTAAATTTATATAGATTTAAAAAAAACATTTTAATTTGTTTTCAATTATCCAATTTTAAGAAACTAGACTATAAAAATCTTATTTAATTTATATAATTAGGTGTATGCCTATGCTCATACAAGTTGTTTAACTTTGTATTTTTCGATCAAAGTCTAGCTTTGTATTTTTTAAGATATAATTTAATGAGGCAAATATTTAATCTAGAAGAAAATTGGATTTTTTTATAGCAAAAAATGCACTTTTATACATATAAAATATACCATTCATTCATACCAAGCGTACAAACTATTACAAGCCAAATTAATTGCGTAATTACCAAACTCTAAATTCACACACAAGAAATTGAGTTTTCCGTTGATATTGAAGAAAACCATGAAAAAAAAAGATTTTTTTTGCAGCCTATATCCAGAGGTGCACAAGTGGTGTACAACAATTGTTCAAACAGTGTATGAATAGTTACAAATTACATGTAACACCTCGCTCGATTTCAATAAAACTTTCTTAGGTACCTCGTTATATTCCAAATGAAACTCGTTCGTTTCTAATTAGATAATTGAGTTTTGAGATGATGATTGATGATTGAGAATGTCTAATGATGATCTTTCGTATGTTTGGGTGTTAAATTAGGTCCGTGAGTGATGGGATTGTGTTTCTAAGTTGGAAATACATCTAAAGTGTGAAATTACGTGCGTAATGCATACTGGGGGAGATTTACGTGCATAAGAGGGAGTTAAGCACGTAATTGTTGCACAGAACTAAACTGCTTGCAGCTGGAGCTAACTTACGTATGTAATTGCCTTGTTTATGGACGAAAGTGCACTTTTGTGCTAGTAATTCACTATTTTGCTTTGCGAAACAACGCTATTTTGTGCTTAAATTGAGTGAAACGATGAGTTTTGATGTTAGGGATTTTACATACCCTCAAACTTAACTCTCTTCTGCCATTTCGACTCCAAATTGCCCCTAAACTCTGTCAAATCACCTCTCCACTAATAAATGGATTGAGCTTGGGTTTGAAGATTTGAGATGATTTGGATGAGTTGGGGGAATAATTTTAGGGTTTTTGATGATTTGTGACTTATTTGATGAAATTGATGGATGATTCTAGTGAATAAACATGAATGAGAGTTCATTTAGGTGATTTGGAATGGTGGGTGTTAGTTTGTACGAATTTGGGGTGTTTTTGAATAAATTTCTGTTGTGGGGTCTCGAATGAGAATTTCCAAGTGTTTGAGGACTGAAATGTGATTCTAAACTATTCTGAGGAATGATTTATAATTTTCAAAAGTTGGGACTGATTCGTAATTTTCTAAGGTCTTAGCGACTAAGCTATAATTTGGGAAAAGTTGAGAGACTAGACTGTAATTTTACCGAAATGTTTGATTTTCAATGAGAGTGTTAGATCTTAGATCGCAATGGGTTTTTTGTCGTCATCGTGAGTTTGAGACATGCATCTACGTATCATACATTCAGTATTGCCATCATTACCACATCTGATTCCATTATAATAAATTTCTTTTTTTAGCTCTGTTTGATTTTTTAGGTGACCAGTCATCTACCAGTGGTCTGTAATTTGAGATTATTTGGCCCAACGTCTAGGTGAATTGTATGTCATTTTAGACACAGGCTGTGTTTTCCGAACTTATATGTTTTTGTTATGCTTCAACCTTCGTATGTAATCCAGACTAATTAAGGCTGTTAGATTCCATTGTAATAAAACTTCTGTTTTGGGATTTAATATATTTTCTTTAACAATTTTTTTTTGAGATTTGATATGATTTTGTAATGAATTGTCTGTTCTACATGACTATCTGATAATATGTGTATATTTTCTAGTGGCAATAGTCCACATATGCCTTAATGGTTATTTTGTACCATAATGGCTAATATTTACCTTAGTGGCTATTCTATTTCCTTAGTAGCTATTATTTACTTAAGTGGCTATTACTCGCCTTAGTGGTTATCTGTTGCCTAAGTAGCTATTATACTATATGCCTTAGTGGCTATTACATGTCTCTAAAACTATTACATAAGCTATTTAGGAAATATTCTGATTCTATATGAATGCATGTTGCATGCCATCTCTACGAACCATTTTTAAAAAAGGGTTTTCTAAATGTATATGTATATATGTATGTATACAAATATTATATGAGAATATACATGTATGTGGTATTTTCCAAAATGTTTTCAAAATGATTTATGAGATGTCATGGAGGCGCTCTAGAATGTGGTCCCCTACTGAATATTCTCACCCCTTTTTGTTTCTTAACATTTCTGGTTATTTCGGCGTTAGCTCCCTTTTGGCCTTCAGTGCTCAGTGAGGATTTTCTTAACAGTAGTGAGTGTCCTTTTGTTCAGGCTTTAGTTTGTATGTATGTTAGATGCTCAATACCAAGATTCTTGTGCGTTATGATTATGTATTTGAAATTACTTTGTTTTAACTAGGGCTACAAATTAGCCGAGCCGCTCACGATAAAAGCGTTCATGACTCGACTCGATAATAAATGAGCTAAGCCTGAAAAAGATTTAAAGCTCAATTTCATAAATGAGCCAAGTTTGAACACCCAAAAGCTTGCGAATATGTCTTGTTTGTTTGTTTATAAATAGGCTCGTTTAATAAGCTCTTGAATAGGTTCGTGACAAAGCTAGGCTTTGGGCTCATTTATATAGCAATAAAGACTAAATATTATGTATAATGTATTCTTATTCTAATTTTAAATTATTAATATGTAACATGAATACATGTACAAAGGTGTACAACCTAAAATTTAGGTGTATAAAGGTGTACACAAAATGAATTTTTGGTGTAAAAAGGTGTACAACATGAAATTTAGATGTACAAAGGCTTAGAAATACTATAAATACGTCATATACCTTATATATTATACCTAAACTATATAGTATGGTTATAATATATTATGATCTATATTTAAACTATATACCTTATATATTGTACCTTAAACTCTATACCATAACCTCAATTAAACCTTTTGCAAGTCTTAACGTCTATATACTATACCATAAACTCTATACCCTAAACCTCAAACACAAAACTAGTGCACACTATATTTCATGTTGTTTCTTAAAAGACATTCAATAGTTTAATAGACAAATGTTATTGTTTCTTAAATATTAGTTAAAGTATTTTTTGATCAATTATGAACTGTAGTTGAATATATTATGCACTAATACATAAAACTACAAAAATCTTTCAGTTGTTATAAACTATAGTTTATATATATATATATAATAGATTTTTTAATCAATTAACTATATTCACTATATTACGCTATTGTTTCTTGAAAGACATTAAGTAGTTTAATACATAAATACTATTATTATAAATTATACAAATCTTTCAATTGTTATAAACTATATTCACTATATAATGCTATTGTTTTTTGAAAGCCATTAAGTAGCTTAATAAACAAATGCTATGTTTTCTTCAACATTAGTTAAAGTATTTTTGGTCAATTATAAACTATATTTGAATATATTACGTACAAAACTATAAAAATCTTTCAATTATTATAAACTATATTTTACATATATATTAGAATTTTTGATCAATTAAAAAATATTGAATATATTATTAATTTTTAAAATAATAATAAATATAAATTATAGAGTCAATCATGTGTAGTTTCAATCAAAACTATATAGTATTGATTCACAACTCACTAAGTAATAAAACAAAAAAAATACACTCACTCCACTAAAAAAAAAGACACCCATGCACTCAGACATTAGAATCGCACCCCACTCCACTCATAACAGAAAAAACCTTACTACACCGCACGCCCACTCTTCGTCTCGGACTCTCTTCCTCTCAGCTCTCACTCAAACAACCCTAGCCGCACCCACCCATCTTTCTCCGTTGGCTGCTCTTCCTCCTCTATTTTTGTCTCTCTATCTCGGCTCTTCCTCTTTGATTTTCGTCTCTCTGTCGCGGCTCTTCCTCTTCAATTTCCATCTCTCCATCGTGGCATGCCACTTAACTTTGATTGATGTCACGGTTCATGATTTATGTTGAAGATCTGAAGATCTGATTGCTCCTTTTTTTGTTTTGTATAGATTTTTTAAAAATCTAATTACTATGGTCTTTTTTTTTTGTTTTGTAGAGATTTTTTGAAGATTTGATTGTTACGATTTTTTTTGTTTTGCAGAAATTCTTGTTTCCATTGTGTTCTGCATTTATTTTTATTTTTTTTCTTTGTGGAAGTAAACAAATAGCTTTGTCATGGTAAAATTTCGGTTTAGGTGCTGAGACTGGATAAATTTGGAGCGTTTAATTGGTTTTGGTGGCGTTCATAAATTAAGTTGAGTAAATTTTATTTTTTAAATTTATTTATCATGTTTAATTTCTTATATTTGAATTTGACATATTGATATTTTACAAGTAACGATAAATCACAAACTTAGATTCATGGAAGATCAAGAGTTGCTTATTAGTTGCTTGTATTGTTGTATCGAGATTTACATTAAGAGGTTGTGATTTGTACAAATTTATGTTGATGTTATTTGATTATGTTTAGAGAAGTCATTCTAATTAATTAACATGAAGCTAAACCAAATTTTATCATTTGTTAATATTTAACGAGCTCGAGCTCAATTCGAGCTTACACTTAAACGAGTTCAAGCTTTGTACTTTATGAATCCCATGCAAGCTTGTGTTAAACGAGCTTTATCGAGTAGAGCTCGAGTAGCAAGTTAGTGAGCTTTTTGAAGGCCAAGCTCAATCAGCTTGCAAGTTTCTCCATTTCCTTAATGAACCGAGCTTGAACATAAATAAATGCTCGAGCTGAGTTCGAGCTTAATAACTTTAGAGCTAAGCCTAGCCCAAACACGTCAAAGCTCAACTCGGCTCAGCTTGGCTCGATTGCAACCTTAATTTTAACTAATTTCACTTATAAATATTTTCTTTGTATTTCAATATCTTAGTTATCTTATATTATAAAATGAAATCTAGATTCCTATTATTATTGCTTAATAATTATTTTGGAAGAAGAATTTGGGTAGATGTCCTATATATTCGAGGCTTGTGCGGATGGGACGGGCCTATAGTTCGATTCTTCTTATACGCTGGTTATGGTCTAATCTAGGTGGTATCAGGGCCTTAGGTTTTGTAACTCTGGGTCAGTTGTGGTGCTTAAGAATTCTTGGTCAAGTCAATCTAATTTTTCCCTTTTTATCTTTCTGAGTATTACCTTGGTACTATGGAAATCGTTCGTGATCTGATATTTGCATGTATTCTATGTTTGTCTATTTTGTGTAGATATGCACTGTCGAGCCTGCTAGTCATTCAATAGCGGATCAACATGATTTGCGTAGTACGCCGGAGGTTGGAGCCCCAGTACTTCGACAGCAACCACAACTTGTGGCTCAGTAAAATGCGGTTAAACGTATTTTTCAGGCTCTCAACCTCATCTAGAGTATATGGCAAGATCAGTCAACTAGTGGTTAGCCAGCCCTATCGCCTGCGGCACCACCAGTTCAGCTTCAGCTAGAGGTTGTCGTGACAGTTACACTTGTTGTGCCGTCATCATATGTTGGCACTATACTTACTGAGTTTTTGAAGCTTAATCCCTCTACATTTACGGGTAAGATGAAAGACGACCCATATGATTTCATCATTGCACTAAAGCATTGTTTTAGGGATCTAGAATGCACTGATGACACCGAGAGGGTAAGATTTGCAACATTTCTTCTGAAGGGCTGTGTATTATTATGGTGGTAGGGTTTTGAGAGAAAGAAAGGCATCTCATGGGCAGAGTTCGATTCTTCCTCAGAGTGTTAGGGATAAGAAGGCATATAAGTTCAATGATTTTTGTTAGGAGCGAGGGATGACTGTGACTGACTATAGGGATATGTTCAGAGGGCTTAGTACATATGCGCTATAGGAGTGTCATACTAAGACGACATTGTCGAGGAAGTTTCATAAAGGTTTGTTACCGAGATATTCCAGGGTGGCAACAACTCTTGAGTTGAGGACAGTGAGATAGATTGCTGAGGCCACAGAGACCATGGAATATGTCAATGTAAGACACCCGGTGCAAACTCTTAAAAAGAGAAGAACTGAAGGAGCAGTGAGTAGCCACCAAGACCGAGGCCAAGGCGATTAAATTGAGTAGAGGCACAATTTCTCCTCAAGGGAACAAAAGCATTATGAAAGTATTTCGAATGTCAATATGGTGCAGCAGAGCGAAAATGTTGGGGTTTAAGAACAATGCTCCAAGTGTTAGAAGTGCAAGCAAAGGAAAAATTCCTTGGTGCAGTGCTTGTGAGAGTAAACACCTTATGTAGTGTGGCAAGCCAAAATGTAACTGCTACTTTTGTAGGAAGCCCAGGCACATGACAGTTGAATGTCCTCACAGAGTTGTGATCGAGTCCCAAGCGGGGGCATCTACGGTTAGAGGCATGATCACTATTAAACTAGCACTGGGAGAGGTGCTACAAGATCTTCTAGGGTCCCGTTCTTTTTGGCCATGGTAGCCCACTAGAAGGAAGTCAGCCTCAGACGTATTATTCGACTCGTTAGGAGATTTAAGCCTTTAATGCATCAATCAATGGTGTCTTTCCTATCTTTGAGTTTTTATATACATTTTGTTTGATTTTGGTGTTTTACTTTCGCTTGTTCATCATATTATGCTAGGTATGCTAGGTCAGTGGTACATATGTCTAGTAAATCATTAAAAGTTTTGTCACTTTGGGGCAGTAGGTTTTTAGCTAATTTTAAGGTCCGGGCTTGATAATTGCCATAGATAAGTATATGGTGATAGCTGGTTTAACTACGTTAGGCATAGGAAAGTTTGATGTTATCTCGAGTATGATTTGGCTCTCAATTTGGTATGTCACCTCAGATTGCTTTGTGAAATGGGTGTGCTTTGAACCGCCAGGTCAGAGCGATTTCTAATTTAATGAGCAGCCAGATAATGATGTTTGATATATGTGACAATCGTTAGGGCATAGCGAATGATTCGTTGTGGTGGTGAAGTGTATCTAAATTTTGAGGTAACCGAGTTCTAAGGCTCTAAAATAAATTTGGAAGACGTACTAGCAGTGCGAGAATTTTCCGGTCTATATTTTCGAGGGGTTATCAGGATTTCCACTTGAACGAGTGGTTGAATTCATAATGAAGATGCAATATAGTCTCGATTCAATATCGGTTCTATTGAATCGGATGGCCCCAGTAGAATTAAAGAAGTTGGAAATTCGGTTGAAAGAGCTTCTAAATAAGGGTTTTATACTACCGAGTGTGTCACGACCCAAAACCGGACCATGACCAGCGTACAAGGAAAACCGTTTAAGGAAGCCCGACTCATCTTGCACAAGCCTTAGACTATCAAAAGATTTACAAAATTTTATTCCAAACCACAATTAAACCAAAAATAAATAAAAAGACTTTCATCTATAAAAATAATTTCAAAATAATATTTATAAATAATAAAACATAAATATAAATTACTATATAAGAAATTATTTGTAAATAAATTTTATTAACCAAAATAAATAAAATATTTAGATACAAATATAACCCACATAAACCAGTGTGGAGCAACTAACATATCAAATGAACCGGTCTCGAACAAAAGGGCACTATCTACCGAATCAGATACCTCATTGAACATTGAGGACCAGATGGAGCGAATGCTAGGTCACTTGAAAATTTTGAGCAAAAGGGGTGTCACGACCCATTTCTGGGACCATGACCGGCGTACGAGGTGAACCGTCTGTGGAGCCCAGCCCATCTCGCACAAGCCTCCATAGTACAGAACTTCTACCCAAATATCATATTTAAAAAAATATGAAAAACAAATAAAAGTATATTCTTTGTTTATTAAAACAAAACATATATAATATTAAATGTGGAAGTTATTTCAAATTAAAGCATTTGAAATGTCAGAAACAATAACAAAAACATAAACACATCCCACATGAACCCAGTGTGGAGCATCTAACAAATTATACAAATGGGCCCGGTCGAAAGGGCACTTACCGCAACATCAAAATCCCTCATTGAGCATCAAATGCAAAATATCATAGTCCAAAAGAATCACCTGCAAGATGATAATAAGCAGGGACAAAACAAAGAAAAAGGGTCAAACCCTGTGAGTGCGGGACAACACTCCAGATCGCCTCATACGTGCCTCACAAAGACTGGTTTGAAAACCATTTAAAAACTAACACATGCGTTATACGATAGGTATACATACGTATGCACTATATACATAGTATGGTTTCCACGAAAACATTTCGAAATTGTTTGCAATCAAAGCAAACAGCATGCACAAAATCCTTCTGGAACTAAACCAGAACCTTTCAAGAATCTTTCCAAACCTTATTAAAGTTGTCATGCTTTCAAAACCAAAGAAAAACCTTTTTATAAAAAACCATTTTTATCTTATCGGAGCTTTCAAAATAAAATCATTTTAGGTTGTACTAAGTATTTCAGAAATCGAAAACCCTTTTACCCAAACTTTCATATATAACACTCTTAAAACATTCTGAACACTTCCAAATACCAAAACATCACCTCAATCATTTGAGTTTCAAATTTGGATTGAACTAGGATAATCCAAAATCAAATGACGTTCCACCAAAGACATTGTAGAAGTCAGTCAAAACAATACAGACAATTGACCTGAACGGGAGGGATATTACATATTGCCCCCTCAAAAGAAATTCGTCCTTGAATTTTCAGAAGAGTCAGATCAGAAGCAAATCACCAAGATACAGCAAATCAACTAATGCAACTTGAACAATCAAGCCATCGAAACCCCAAAATTCTCAATTCCAAGATCAATTCTAAATCTCCAAATCAACATATGATTCAAAATTCCCCATATATCAAACCTTGTAGAGTGCATCTATCACTCTACTAATGTACTAGCTCTCTCGTACCGAGATATGCAAACATACTCAGAACAGTACAATATCTAAGACAGAGTATACCAAAGTATAAACCTGCAGAAACAATGAATGTCAATTTACAAATTGACAAAGTCAGACAAATGGATATCTATGCCGCATCTAACAAAGCAACACCTTAGGGTGTCCAAAACAATTATGCCGAACAACATTGACATTTCAGAATATGCAGAGACAAAGGCAAAAGATACAAGAACATGCAGATGCAGAGAAAGTCAATAGAGACTTATGCATTAACGAAAACCAGTAATTTCCATATCCATTGATGGCTCAACAAAGAACAAATTGAGTCTTAACTCAATTGACAGAACAAGGCTATAGCAATGTCTACTAACCGGATATAGCAAAAGGAATATTGCAATAAACAAGGCTATAGAAAATGCATATCAACATATGCCAAGTTCAGAAGATCCAAACACAAAAGTATATAAGGATGCACAGAAGTACAAGAGAATCTATGTCGAAATGCGCAACAGTTCGCAGAATTTCAAAGAAATACTCGTACAAAAGTACAGAGGTAGAAAGAATACCAGAGTTAGGACATTCAACTATCGCATACCCTGGCTGCTTACATAGATAACAGTGGCACTTGAGTCGGCCACACTGCCCAAGATATTTTCTCTCACAATTATTACATCAAGGAATTAAGCCCCTTGCTTGCACATCTAGAACATTGAAGCCCTAGGTTGAAATTCTAGGTAACTGCTCAGTTACCCCAAACTGACATCCTGACTATTTCCATACTAATTTGGCACTCCTGAAGAGAGCCTACCACTCTGCTCAGACTGGCTACTAGAATCAATGGTAGGTACAACCGGTGCAACAGTCGAAACAGCTATTGCTGGTTAACCTCCGGCTATCTGAGGACAAAGGAATCGTCCAGTACTTTCAAAGGTATGAGCAAACACTCACCTATATCCAATTGACCCACTAGCGGTGGTTAAGACTGATGTACTGAAATCACAACCTCCGGCATATCACACGAGCCATACTGAAATGCAACAAACTGGCTAGCGGCTCTGGTGAATTGTCGCATAGCAGCCTCGCTAACTCTCTTATGCCGAGGAAACATTTCGGAATAGAACAATCAAACAAAGTCTATATGCAAATACCAACTTACAAACTATTGCCACAGTACTGAGACGGATATCAAAATATCAAAACAAAGTTAGAAATACATACAGAGGCAAATCAACTGACTCAATCAAAAATACCTAAGCTCTACAACCATCCCAGACAATACAGAACCTAGTGCTTTGATACCAACCTTGGTATCATAGTACATAACAACTCAAATCCTCAAAACCTAGTGCTCTGATACCACCCTTGTCACTATCTATTCCTAGGACCATGACCAGCGTATGAGGTGAATCGTCTGTTAGGTTTCCTATGAGTCTTTTAAGGTTATTAGTCCAACCAAAACAAAAAGAAACCACCCAAGAACATGCATGTACAAAACAGAAAGTTTGGTGTCAAGAAGTATACCTAACGTTGTGAGAAAAACCGACACTTGTACCACCAAAGGAGCCGAACCAAAAGAACAAGCTTTTGATCCCTTTAAACCTTGTTAATGCCACTAAAGGACTGCTGAAGAACAGCTACTCCTCTCTACCAAATCACACACACAACAACCTAGTGTGCTAGCACAA